>VWYO01026481.1:50425-69132 GCA_013400275.1 Rhadina sibilatrix | reverse complement strand
AATTGCAAAATTAGAATGAGGCGGGGGGGGAGGGGTTTACATTCCCCATTCTAAGGGAAACCCCAGTTTCCATGGCAGACACCTGTCTTTCCAAACCAAGACAGGATAATAAGAACATGTTCCATTAAGCAAAAGGTGTGAGAATAAATTATATCATTTATATCATACTTATGGGCAATGGCAGGGAACAAGACAAATCTGCTGACACAGGGTCCTGTGAGCAGTTACAGAATCTTGCCCTTTGAACTGCCAGCTTGAATACAGTTCAAGGTGCAGCAAAACAGGCATTTTTGCCATCTTGACACTTGGCAGTGACCAGTGTGAAGGGACCCCCAACTTCAGTTCCTGGGGGAAAAATATATATATATAAATATATAATCAACATATTGCAGTAGCAAGCTCATCAGGATATTCATGAGCAGCCTCACTGAAAACAAGGCAGGAAATTCATGACACCAGGGCCTGCTCTTCCTATCTCAGAGCATGTAAGCAGTGGGGGAAAGAGAGAGGATGGTTGAGATTTTCCTTCCACCAAGATAAACGCTCACTTTCTGCTGCTGGTGCCTTGGGTTGTACAAGGCTGTCCTGCCTGAGTGAGAAAACCACAGGCACCAAGGAGAGACTCAGAGGCATGTTCTCTGAGCTGCACCAAGGGTGCTACAGCCTGTGCTGGTTCTTGGTGTGCTTCACACCAGGCCAGAGAGTGGCTGTGCCACATGTGTTGAGCAACTCACCTCTCCCCTGAATCTAGCACCAGATGAGATCAGGTCAAGGAGCAGAAAGTGAGTGACTACCCAAACAGCACAGAAGCAGAAACCTCCCTGACATGAGACTCGTTGTACTTCTCTTGTAAGAAGTGGTTCACACGCAAACAAAGCCACAAACCCACAACCTCCCTATCCCCCCCATGCCATATCTGCCAGGCAGGAAGGGGCAGAGGTAAAGATTCCTACGATTTGAGGGATATCTTGACTTTAATATCTCGAGTATCTCAAACTCGAGGAACATCTCTCCTTTTGATTTCCTGGCAGGAGCTCCAACACTTGTGTCTGTCACAAGCTTCAAACAACTGCTCAGACACACAGGATGGAACCACCCTCTTGGTTACTCTGCATGCTGCTCATCCTAAACCTGATCCTCGTGTGTGGTTAAGCTTTGACTCCCTTTGCCACAGGCTGACCTCAGACTGGTGATAATTCTTCCTCTCCCATGGGCATCCACACCCAGGGGTGGTCCACAGCAACAGTGGTCTCACCCCACTGAAACCACAGCAGAAAAGGCAGGTTTCCAGAAGAAATTAATAACTATTATTAATCAATAAGCACCGGGCTTCATCTGATCTACTCTTGGAAGATGTGTCACCTGGAGCCCACATCCTGTTGCCTCTCTGGACATCATCATCCTGAGTCTTTTTTGTTGTTATATATATATTTTTTTTTTCCCTCAAGGAAATTAAAGCACGAGGAAAACACATGGATATCCTGCTCTGGACCTGGATAAGACCAAAAATGCCCTTGCTATGAAGAATTAGGAAGTGGTCCTGGATCCAACAATTCCGACGTAGTCATGAAACCCTGCGCCCTTTCAAGAGAAACTTGACCCAGCAGCAGCTGCACAGATAAGAACAAACGCTTTCTTCGCCTCTTTAACCTAAATAAGCACACGAAATTCGCTGCCAAATGGGGACTATTTAAATGCTAATTGGGGCAGCAGGTGATTTCATTTCCTCTCCGATTTTTCCTTGAAACAGAAATAAAAAGAGTTGCAGCAATCCAAGCCTATTTTGTCATTAAAATGGTTGATTTTGTTGTAACTTGTGGGATTGCTGCATCTTGTGATAACTAATGAAATTTCTGAAATTGAAGGAAATTGCAGGAAAAAAAAGATCCTCTACATCTTACATCCGTGTCACATTAAAATTAATTTACTGAACCAAAGAAAAGTTGAAAGTTGTTATAAATCAAATACTTTTCACTTGAACTGTAATTTTTGATCTCTTTTCTGGTTAATAGTTTAGTACGCCTTGGCTTATGGGAAAACATAAAAATGTAAAATATTAATGATGAAAATTTCTGTTTTCTGGTGGAATTTTTGTAGCATTCTGCAAACACAAATTGCACATCTACAACTCTCATCATGAGAGAAAATTGTTGCGTCAAATAATTGAAGACCTCACCGCAGTCTGCTACAATTTTCTCCTTTTCCACAGACACTCTGTAGCCCCAGAAATCATCAGGAGGTGGAAAATCTCTGTGCTGTGGATCAGCTTGGAGTCCCTCATGACAGAATTTGATCTGTAAGTCTCCATCTACAGCCCCAACAAATGATGCAGGTTTGAGTATTGTCTTGGGTTGTGGAGCCAGGGGTTGTATATTCTATTTTCATCTGTTAAAAGCAGCTGGGGAGATGTTTTTCTTTGTCTCTTGTAACTCAAGAGGGGAGAGGCCTGATGCCTTCTGATAATGGGCCATTAGCACCCCCCCAGGCTGTACCCCGCCCCCAGAGCGGTGCATCTGCATTTCCATCACCCCATTGTGAGATGCATCACATCCCCCTGGCAGTGGGGTGGGGGCAGGCAGTTTCTACCTGGGATAAACTGAGACACAGGGACTGGAAAACGTCCAANTGGCTTAGTTGGGTGGTTTTGTTTTTCTACTACATTTGTATTGTTAATATTCCTAGTAAAGAACTGTTGTTCCTATTCCCAAAATCTTTGCCTGAAAGCCCTTGATTGCAAAATTATAATTTGGTGGGACTGAGGGGTTTGCATCCTCCATTCCAAGGGAAACTCCAGCTTTCCCTGGCAGATACCTGTCTTTCCAAGCTAAGATAAGTATCTCAGCACAGAAAGAGTGATCACAGTCATCTGGCTGAATGTAGCAGACTCAGGTTTGCCAAGGGGTTTGTGGTTCCTGGTGCTTTATCAAATTAGAAAGGGTCATTCAGAGATTATCTTCAACCTGCTCTTTTCAAAAATTCTTATTATTGAGTAGAATGATAGAAAGCATATTTATAAAATACCCAGACGATATTAAGTTGAGGGCCCTGGCAAGTACTTTGGAATGCTTAGAGAAACCAGAGAAGAGGCTGAAAATGGAGAATATGGAGTGTGATAAAAGGTAAGGCACTATGCTAATAAAAGAGACAATGTCACAAAATGTGAAGGTCAGCCTTTTTTCCCAGGCAATCAGTAATAGGACAAGGGGAAAAGGCCTCAGGTTGTGTCAGGGGAGATCCAGGTTATTAGGAAAAGCACTTTCACTAAAAGAAAGGCATTGGAACAGGCTGCCCAGGGCAGTGGTGGAGTCACCACCCCTGGAAGTGTTGGAAAAAATGACTGGATGTGGTGCTAAGAAATGTGGTTTTACTGGGTATGATGGGATTAAGTCAAAGGTTGGATTCAGTGATCCTGGAGGTCTTTCCCATTGCATAATTTTATGAAAATAAATAATTAAGCTAGTAGAAATATGGTAAAAAACACATTTCCAAAAAGTCTACTTAATTATTTTTGGAAATCCACTGCAATCTCCAAAAAGTCTAACATAAAACAAGAAGGTTTTAAGTGTGACAACAAAACAGCCACGTCACTTTCCAGAGGGCTGGAAAGATCCCAATATTAGCCCCCAAAGAAATAAAATAACATAAAATAGCATAAAATAACATAAATAAAATAATAAGATAATTGTTTAAAACATTTTTCAAAATAACAAGCAGATAAAAAAGGTAGAAGAAATTCCTTAGTAGGAAAGCTTGCATAGTTGGATCTCGTTGGAGAACACAAGACTTCCAATAACATATGAAATGTTATTCAGAAACAGGAGGTGAACAACTGCTCACTTAGGAAAAATAACTGTATTTGGGGCAAAGAAAGCAGAACAAGAGCCATGTCCCTGTGCCTGTACACACTTCAGCAGAGGAAAGTCTTGGTGTGTTGGTGAGTCTCAATACACAAATTAATATCATTCACAGTTACTGTGCTACCCCAACTCAGTAGTTCCTGAAAAGTAGAGGAACATTATCACCAAGGAAAATAAGGGACTATCAGCAAAAGGATCGGGTTAAATTATACTTTATGCAAGGCAAGTTTGCTGCGAGTTGATACAAAAATATGAAAGAAAAGAAATTATTAAGTGCTGATTATAATTGCTATGTTTCATAAAGGATCAGTCATGTAGTGGATGGCACAGTGTGCAAGGGGTATTATTCCAAAATGTCAGAGTGGAGCTGTAGTCTAGAGCTGTAGTCAAGAATGTTATTTTCACTGAAAATGTCAAATATGCAGTAGAAGTTGCCTGTTTCAGCATTTCAGTAGATTTACCGTGCTCAGATAAAATGTTTTGTTTCAGTGATATTAAAATTATTACAAGATTATTTTTTTAATCAACTGTAATTTTATTTAGGCTGGTATTTTTTCTAAAGCTGACACATTTTGACTCAGAGACAACAAGGAGATGTCATTTTAATTACGGAGAAGTTGGGCGACTGGAAGTTTTATAATGTAGATTTTTATCCTCTTGGGATTAAAAGCGAGAAAAAGCCCAGATATGTACAACTTTTTATTACTATTAAGCTCTAGGCTTATTTGAATCATTTCAGTTATTATTAGGATTCTGAGTTATCATTTCATCTAACACCCAAGAAGAGGAGGGCAAGAAATGATGTATAATCATACAAACAGCAGTGCTGGTAAAGAAATTGCTACTCGCCCCTGAACAATTTCAATCGTGGGATTCTTTGTGTTTGAGGTCACAGGAAGAGGAGCAGTCAGTCCTGCCCATGGCAGCAGGCAGACATAGGGTCCTTCCTGCAAAGCAAACAGGTTTTACTGTGGGATTTGAGGGAAACCTCACAGCACAAAACTTAATTTACGTGAAGCCTTTCTCTCCTTCAGCTCTTTGCATCATCTTCTGCTACCTTGTTCAGTTACTGCTTGAGGCACCACCATGCCTCAAAAGTGCTGATTTTGTTTACACCACTGCTGCAGACTGAAGTGCTCTCTGGCAGCTCGGAGCAATCACACAGCTCCTGAAAATAAAGGCTCATTATAAACCCTGCAAGGATTAATCCTTGTAAAGGATTATTTCGGGTGAAGGCGCTGAGAACAGGTGACTCCTTAGAGGCTGATGTCCTCACTGGGAAGGAAAAGAGAAGGGAGAAATGTCTTGTTCAGACTGGAGGGTTGTTTATCAGGAAACAGCATTTCCAGGTTTTCCGTGGGTCTTTTATAAACTGCACTTTTAGGAATTCAGGAGTTTTTGTAGCTCAGGGATGGTCACTGCCCTGGCAGCTGGGCATGGGGAGACAAGCGGCTCTTCCAGGGGTAGACCCAGCTGGAATGTGCTGCCAGGGGAGAGCAAAAGTCGAGAATGGGCGAGGCAGCAGCAATCCCCGGGTGAGGCGTGGAGCTTTCCCAGAGCCCTGCTCTCAGCAGCAGAGCCCTTTGGGAGTGCTGGAGTGGCTGTGATCCCTGCCAGCATTCCTGTCATGCTGGGAGCAGAGGGGACTGATCTCCCATGAAACATTTACAGGGCTCACCAGTGAGCTGCACAGGAGGAAATATGAAAGCACCAGAGATGTGCCGGAGATTCCAGGAACGCCCTGCCTCAGGTCTTCGATGGTAACATCTTGGGAGAGTGGAACTGAAACGTCGTTTTAAGATGCTATTTACCTCAAATAACCTTTGGGCTTTTTAAATCAAAAAATATTTTTTCCTGCTGTATTTGTTCAGCCAACAACTGGAATGCAAATGGTTTTGTGTAGTGGACAAGACCTGGCATCTCCCTTCAAGCTCTGATCTCGTCTTTATGGGGAGCTAAACCTACTCTCTGTAGGAATTTTATGTCCTTACACATTTACACTGTATCAGAATAAATATTTCCTTTTTTCTAGCAAGTGTTCCAGGACACAAACTACGTGAGTAATCAGTGTGTACCTGACCTTATGTTGTTTGGGAAGCAGCTTTAGGGATTTTAAGAACAGGATGTGTTTTAAGAGTCTCACATGGCCATCGCCAATTGCACTTGTTTAAACACAGAGAGCAACCCCTTCCAGCCTCAGTTTTCCCAGCTGGAAAAAGGTAAGTATTGAGACATTTATGGAAGTCATAACACCTGTATCTGTAAAGTGTTATTGAAAGCACAATAGGATGGGATTTTAAATGGGTTTTCCAGCATTATATTCTTTCTGCAAAAATAATGTTAAATGGGGATGCCCTTTGATCTGTGTAGCATAGAGGCTCCTTTTCCCTTGTGACTTTAAAGGTTCTTAATTCACTTCCATGCAGCAATGGAGCCTCCCTTGCTGCAAGCAGTCACTGCTGCCCCTCAAAGGCATTGTTTCTGTTCTCCCTGTGATGCTCCAGTGGTAATTATCTGTATCTCTGTGCAGGTGTACTCGGGGCTCTGTGCTGCACTCCAACAACGAGACAGGAATATGGCCCTGCCAGCATCATTTCTTAGCTAAGTAATAACCACGGCATCATAAGATGATCTGAGCCATGTATTAATAACCACTGAAAAATGTGCCAGTAATCAAAGCTGACAAGATTTGAGTATATTTACTTCCACAGGCAAGTAGGCCATATCACTTACACAAGCCTTGAGCATTTTTGGGAAGTAGCAGATGGGGATGGATGGATGGATGAGTTGGTTTAAACACCTCACCTCAAGCTGTCAATCAGACTGCTGACAGCAGCAAAGGGATGTTATTCCCAGCATCAGAGCTGAGGTTGGGGGGCATGCCTGACATTGTTACATTTTTATAATTGCATACACTCTCGTTCTCAACTGCAGCCATAGCTGTCGTAGCTGAATTGTCCAGAACAAAAGTGAATCCTTCAAAGAGAAGGTGCAAGGCAGGCAGAATAAGAAGGCAGCAGTAAATCCCTTTGCCTGCTGGACCCTTTTTGGTTTCTACCTGCCCTTTACTGCAGCAGGTCTTTGACCTCAGGCCGTGTCAAAGCGAACGTTGGAACTTTGGTTGGAACTTTGTTTGTTGGCCAAACACTCACACCCACACATGGGACATTTCTGTGACAAGTTTGTTGATACCATAAAAAAATGTTGGATCTATTAGGCCTTTTAATTTCTTTTTCTATATAACACAAACAGAGGTAATGGCAAAAAAATCAGAAGCACGGCAGACCTGTGCAAAGGATCATAGAACAATAAACTTGCTATTAGCTGAGGGGGATTAGTTTGCCCATATCTTACTTTAATCAAGATAAATCAAAGAGTAGAAGCATTCTATGGAAATTGACCCCTCTGGAAATCCTAAGCATTTAAAATGTGCCAAAGAGAATGATTAAAATTAGAGTAGTTTTTAATTTAAGGTAAAATCTGGTCTTCTAAATTCAGCATCCGCTTCAGTAAGGAGTAAATATGCAAAGTGTCAGTAATTCTCTTTTGCCTTTCCATCTCCCACCTGGCTTTTGACTTAATTGATTAAAGACAATCAAAAATAGGTATAAAAAATTGTAAATGCTCACCTTCGTTTTAATCTACACCCAGACATTTGAGTATCTAACTTCTCCCCAAGGCATCTTTACAAGGATGAGCCATCAAAATCCTTTCAATAGCTCCAATAAAGCAGTGTTCTTCTAAATAGAGGTTTGGAAGCACTGACTAATGAAGTAAACAATGATTAGCTCGGAAACACCAGGGGAATGAGGAGCGAGGAAGGTTTGTTCTGCACCTGCTGGAGTTATGCAAATTTGCCATGAGCCACTGGAGGCCTCGCCCTGGGAGCTGTCCTCAATAATGAGGCACAAGTCGGTGTTTATCCCAATATCAAAGCAAGGCAACTTTCTGGGCTTGTCAAGAGTCTCATAAGCATACTCAGGACTCTGATGTCGTGATGTTGTGTGTGAGAATATTTTGAGCCTTAGGATTCCAGCCCCTCTGATACTGTTGGCAGGCAGCTGTGATGCTGAATCCTGATATGCAAAAGCAAAGTTACCTGACGCTGATGAAAAACCAGCGGCTGAAATGTTATCATCCTGAATGGACACATTCATTAAAACAAAACAAAAAAAATCTAAAAGGGCCTATTTATTAATTTGTAGTAAGTCTAAATAAGTGAATATCTATATTTGGAGTGTATGTAGCATGTGTAAGAGATGTAATTTAATGATACACTAAAATACCTACACTGAGGACAAATAATGCCATTAGTGAGCTCTGCTGACAATCCTACTGCTCTGTAAGTAAATTAAAACCAAGGCCTGTCAGAAAAACCAACAGTCCCAAGGAGTTAGAGTATCATGTTTACTATATTTAGAGATTTTAACAGAGAAAAGAAGTTAGTAGATGCAAATTATTTTTCATATCAAATGCTAGCATTATAATGACCATTATTAAAAAACTGTAAAGTGGACCCCAAGTTCTGTCACATCTGGTGTAAGTCTGCTCTGTGAGAGCTCAATACAAAGCCCACTGAAGTAAATGAAGACAGAAAATAAATCCACAAGCCACAAAATTTTACCTGGTAGTTCTAGCCCTCTGGTTTTAAAACTGATTTAAAACTCTGTATTTGAGTAAATTATTCATGATCAATGTTTGATCAATTTGAATAATTTTTGTTCATTTCACGTCCAGCAGCAGATAATTTTTGTAGCTTATTCAATGTTTGAATGCAGTGAGAATATTTCCCTTGTATTTAGGACTGGGGATAATTTATTGTATCTACTTGACACCACACCCAGAGTGCCAGTTAACTGGGATGACTGCATGAATCTGCTTTGATTGGATTAACATAAGTGGGATAAGCAAGCAGATGTATAGATGAGCTGAACCACATGGGAAACGTGCTCATCTGTCCACTTCAAACTGTTTCTGTGGCTTCAGAGAGAAGATAATTTAAATTGATATACTTCTTTTCTTGAACTGTGCAAAGAAATGGGTACTAATGTTTACCTGCTATACACACAAAAATAAGGTTGTTCAAAAAAAAAAAGAAAAAAAAAGTTACAGCATCTGAAGCCCTCAAGGGAGATGATACCAGAACCTTCCCATTGCACACTATGAACCTGGAAAGCCTCCTTATGCATTTGGCATCAAGTCATTCGGGGAGAATTGGATCAATAGAAAGTCACCAAGGCCAGAAATCCAGATGGTGTTGGTTTCAGCCAGCTAAAATTAGCTTCATTGGGTTTGGCTCGCTTGTCTATTCCTGTTGATCTATGAGAATTTCTGGATAACTGGACAAGAGCCAAAGCTATACCCCATTCATTACTGGATATGACTCCAGTTTTTCCTGTTAGAGCAGAGTATAGTAGGTGATCTTTTTCTTTAATCTGAAGTACAATAAGAAATTTTATTTTAACCAACAGCTTGATTTTTCTGTGATGAAAATTGTGTATCTATTTGTTAATCAATTTTCAGAACACAAACGTTAAATTTTTACTTTATCAACCAAAACCTCAGACAACTTTAAAAAACTAACTAACGACTTTTTAATTACCTTCTGGATATGTCAGCCTTGTTGGTTTCAGATATGATTTGTTTTTCTTTGTTATTTATATTTTAGCAGCGTCCCAGTACTTTAACCTATATTATCAGCAAGGTTTATTACACAAAATTAGACACCACAGCGAGTTGCAACTGAAAGTTACTCTATTAATAAGTAAAATAAGTACTGATAAGTGAAAGTTAAAATATTTTTCTGTTTAATTTTACAAACATTGTGCCACTACCATAAAGTGACAAAGCATGCATCTACAAGATGTGTGAACGATAGGAAATGGTCTCTCATAGAAGGGAGGGTGTTAGATAAAACACATTCCCAAATGGAAGTGTCCTTATCATAAATTAATCCGAGGAGAGGATTCATTGCCCACTGCCTACTGGCGTATGACACAATTTTTCAGGCCTCTAGCAAGCAAGTTGAAAGACACATCTGAAGCACAGTGATCATGGGTTTTACCTTACACATCTATATTTAGTTCCAGCTGTACCGGGTCAGAATCAAAGGCAAAGAGGCAGAACTAGAAATGCTCGAATTTCAAAGTGCAGGAGTGTTGACTCAGAAAGGTCACTGCCAGTTAATCTGGACGTTTCTTCATTGCAATCTGAACTGTGGGTTGTTGGAAGGATTTCTCAGTACTACTCACACCTCTTCTTAAGCACAGCAGATGAAAGAGAGAAGAGCTTGGTCAAAACGTCCTCTGGAACTCCCTGACAATGAGAAAACCTACCAGCCAGAAAAAGTTGCCTTTGCCTATTTCCATTTTGTATGAAGCAACCAATTTTTATATACACAGGGCATCACAAGGGTTTTGCTTTGAGGGAAGGACTTGCAAAGTTGCTGACTCATAATTTCTGAGTTAAAGATGTCCAGCAACTTCTGAATGGGAAAGGAGAGGCAGATCCAATTTCATGTAAAAATGAGTAGAATTATACTGGACGTATTTTGACATTGAGAAGGAGAAAAAGAAAACCCCTCAAACTGCCATTAGTCTAAATGCATCAGTCACATTAACCTCAAGTGGCAAAGCTGAGGTAACTTGTAGGCCACGGTGAGGTTCACTCGATTGTGTCCACCTCACATCACAATTTCATTACCTGAACGTTCTGTGTGTACATCTATTTCATTATTCTCTAAATTCAGCTTCGGGAGCAAATAAAAAATTCAGGATGGCTTTAATGTAACAAAAAATCCATTGGTGTAGTCAATCCTTTCAACAGGTATTTGATATAACCAATTACATCCACTGTTTGTTACAAGGGTTAGAAGTTCAAACCCTGTAGATCTGTCCACAAAAATATTTTAAATTTACTCAGTCTTCCAGACCTTGTGCAGAGACTACAGAGAGGAGTGAAGAAGAAGATACACAGCGGGGGTTGTTCGAAGCTGAAATGAGAGAGGCATCATTCTTTGCCTTCAACGTTGTCTTATTCGTCATCATTTTGCTCTGCAGTGGGAAGTGGCTGCAGATAAATTCCTAAAACTGGTGCCTCTTGCAGTTAATGCCTCTGCATTCCCCAAGTGCAGTGGTGACACATGGTGGCAAACGTTGCCCTCTGCTACACTCCAGTGGAACTTCTGTCCTTTCTCCCCCCAGTGCCCAATTTACGGCAGAAAGCAGCGAAGAGCATTCGCCTCCCTCCAAGTGCTCCGAGTGTCATTCCCCTGTTCCTGTGCTTGATGGCCTCCCTGTGAGGAGGCACAAGACATTTCCATCTTCTTTCACCGTGCATTTGCCTGCTATTTCATTATCATCCGCTAAATAGCCATGCAGCAAATACTTAAATGCATTGTCTGGGATAACAACAGCGGCACAGCTGAGAATGTGCTGAGATTGCTGCATATGCAGCAGCTCTGTCATTGCTTCAATGTGAGCTCGTCCTCCCCCAGGTTTGTTTTGCTCTCTTTGTCTGTCTTGTTGCCGTACTCCCACTTTGGCAGAGAGCTTGTGTTTTATTTATTGCGTTTCTGAAATACTGGTGCGTTCATGGAGACACTGAAGAGTTTCTTGCTCTCTCTTGCCATTAGGACTCGTGTGTTCCAGTTCCCAATCTCCTCAGCACCGAGGCAATTACACACACACTTCTGACAAAAGTTAACCGTTCTCCTTGGGTAAAAGGCTTGGTTTTATCAAGCAAGGAAATTTGCTTTAAATCCTCGTGCTTTTTATCACCCCACAAGCACTGGCACAAAGATTACTCACAATAGCCAACTCTCAGCCCTTCCCAGGAGCTGATCTCAGGAGGCAAGGGGAAGGTCTCATCTCCAAAGCAATTCCACCTTTTTCACGTAGGGTGATAATCCTACTCAGGTTTTCTTTACTTGACAGTCTTACTCTTCTCCATTTGCTCTCAGTCAGCTTTCACTGAGGAATTACTTTTCTCATTATAATCATGAGCTTTTCTTCATAAGATATTGCAGAGCTCAGAGATGACTTTGAGCGTGTCCTTCCCCAACTTCCCCATCAGTTGGCATGGAGACACAACAGCTGCTACAAATCACAGGAAAGATGCTTAACGGGTACATTTTAGAGAAAAAGTTCCTGCTAAAGAAGCCACTAAATTTGCAATCATAGCCCTTGTTCTTGGGTGGCTGTAGCTAAGGGAAAATATATTTCGGAAGTGTATGCCCAAGGTATGAGCAAGCTTGTGTTGAGAAACAAGCTGGGATGGGTCTGAAGCATTTCCATTCTGTGCACCAGATGATTCTTGGCTTCGTGGTCAAAGGTGGAGCCCACACAGGTCGGGATGGTGCAGATCCAGGGACACCAAGGTGCAGCTGCAGGTGCTGCCTCAGCTCCCAACTCCTCTGGCTTTCCATGCCATTGTGACTCTCCAGCACTCAAATATGTCAGAGTTTAGAGCCAAGCCCCTCGCTGTAACTGTAATGTTCACACTTTCTAGGGCAGCCACAGGCTGGAAATCCCGAGGTGCAACGAATTAATCTGTAATGTCTATACAGTCCTGCATGCCAGAATCAGAACCAAGCCCCCTCTCCTCCTCCTATCCTGCTCAGGAGCACATGGAGGTGGGCCAAATTACACTGCCAATTCTGCCTGTGAGTGCCTTTCTGGATTGCTTTGGATTTAAGGACGGTATTTTTCCAGATAATTGCCTTATCAGACCGTGTAACTTCCTTATCAGACCTTACATAATTTGTAGCAGCCCTGTGTGCACTTCCTTTGAAGATCAGTGTTCCTACATCCCCCGGGGCCCATTTGGAAACTCCCAGTGGCATCCTAGGATCAGAGCCAATTATCTTCATTCTTTTTACTAGGTTGTGTTTTGGGGATTTTTTCCCTCCCCCCCCAGAAATCCTGCATTTTCAGGCTGTCACTGTTTCCTGATTTGTGTTAACAACATTGAGCAGGTCTAATAAATCTTTTCCCCAAGCCCATTCCTTCCCCTGGTAGCAGATATTTCTCTAAAAAGAGGTTTATGGACCATCTGAAATTCCAGCCAAGATTTAACAAATCCTCAAAAACTAAACTGAAATTCTTGATGGCTGTGTTTTCAAAAGGAGGCAAGTGGCTCTCTTTAAAATCATTAATACTCCTTTAAGTGGTGGTGTGCTCTTATTTGATCCTGGATGCTCCTGCTTTCTGCTTAGAACACACTTTTTGCAGATGAACAGCATTCCCATTAAAATGAGGGTTTCAATGGAAATGCTGACATACTGAAGCAGAAAAGCTGGTGCTTTTGAAATTATGCAGGATGTATCAGGTGGGATATAGCCTTTCACAAAAACTGTGTTCTCATAATTACGTCACTTGCCTTCTGCAGGGTTGAGATGCTGACAAGTTTAACTTTTTTTTTTTTTTTGGAAATGTTATACCAGATACCAGGAAGAGTTTCCAAGTTCAGTTACTAAGAAATCAGTGAGTATTGAACGAGACAACCCCTCAGCACAAATGTGAGCATCAATCCTGACCTTCCTCCCACATCCTTAACTGCTTCTATTTTTATTTGGCAAATCAATTCAGTATTTGTCACACCAGCACCTCACA
This sequence comes from Rhadina sibilatrix, assembly GCA_013400275.1. Taxonomy (NCBI): domain Eukaryota; kingdom Metazoa; phylum Chordata; class Aves; order Passeriformes; family Phylloscopidae; genus Rhadina; species Rhadina sibilatrix. The sequence continues at coordinate 55,664 of VWYO01026481.1, read as the reverse complement.
CTTCACAAAAGGTGAGATACTAATAAGGGAAGTGACCATGGCCATTCAGGGGACCACTGGCAGGCACAGATGTGGACCCAGGTGTCCTGTACCTGTCTGAAATACCCTCCTAGCAGGGGCTTATTTTTTTTTCCTTTAGGTCTAAAAGCTTAGGATGGTGAAAGTGCCACTATCAATAGGCTTCAATTTGACTTTCACTCCTGGTATTATGCACATGGACTGTCTATAAACATATTCCTGGCACATTATAGGCATAGATAGGGATGGAGGACAGAGTCAACTAAATAACTCTTGCCAAAAAGGGTTTTATTTTTCCTCTTGTTCTCCTTTCATTCCTTCTTGTCAACACCACTGTGGCTGAGAAGAACATCTGATAATTCCCCCACTGCTAATGCCAGTTCTAAAAATGAAATGCCAAAAAAACTAAAAACGGAAACAGGAAAAGCGTGTTCCAAGGTTAGAGAGCACAAATATGCCCTGCATGTTTGGAGAGCTCTTGGGGAGGGGTGTTTTGCTTGGTAACTCTGAGGTTTCCACAATGTCTGTGGGGAAAAACAGAGCTGGTGTCTTGGTGACGTTGAACCCAATTAGCACAACCTCAGTGTGGAAACCCTGATCAAACCAGGCAGCTGAACCCATCAGACCCCCCTGATCCCCCATATATCCAAGAGAAGGGAGGTGGTTTCCAGCCTCACTAAACTCAACAACAATGCTAACAAGTTCTTCAGTAAGCTAAGAAAGACTCAAAGTAGCAAAAAGTGCTCAGAAAAAGCACTTTAAAGTATTTGTATTGAGAGATGGAGGCTATTGCACAGTGGGCCGGGGGCTCTGTGGCACAGATGCCTGTGTGGGCACATGTATGCACAGCTCATGCTCAGCCAGGGCTGTGGCACAGCCAGAACAAAGGGAAGAATCCTCCCAGCACCATTTCTTGCAAGTTTTCATTTTATAGAAGAGTGGCTGCTTTCAGAGTCCTTCAAATGTTCTAAATGTTTGGGATAAGAGCTCAAGTCTCTGTAACTCCTCAGAGAAACAGAAATCTTTTAGGTATCTGCCATGATCCCAAAAAAATTTATTTTTAGTGGTGTTGTTGTGCTTATGTGAAGTGTATGGTTCAGAGATACTCAAGGTTCTGACCTGTTTTTATGTTTGTTGCTGATCAATCAGAGCTTGAATAACTTCTGCAACTCTGAAAAAGCTCAAACTGAACTTGTGGGAGTAGCAGGGAGAGGAGGTGAGCTGAGGAGCTCGTCAATGAAGGCCAAGAAATGACTCAGTGTTTGGATGGAAATGCATTTTTTTTCCCCATCTAATTGGTCTTTTCCTTTTCTATTTTGTCAGTTTGCATTTCCAGATAAGGCTACGAGAGAAAGAGAAATAATCCTATTAAATAAAAAATACTGATTGATATTTATACACATAATTTCCTAGAAGGTTTATTAATATAATTATAATAATTAATAAGCAGATATTTTCCTCTTCAACATCTTCTGCACACTGCATACTAATCCTCAAAGTGTTTCAATGGCTTGCTTTAGAAAGCAACACACAACTGGCACTTCTCAGAAGTTATATACATTTCCTCACTGCCCCTGCTTACTGTTTCATGTACGGAAGGAGTGAAAAATTCATCAAAAACGGAGTTTACAAGGTAACTCATCCCACAGAGTCTGCTGGGTGAAGCATCAGCAGGGCCTGTTTGCTCCCACCTTGCTCTCCTAAGGACCAGCTGGGTAAGAGAAATCAAAATGGGTGCTTATTTTGTGCTTGGAAGCGTATTTGGATTCTGATTTCCTTGAAGCAAAGGAGGTTCTTCATGCACAGGTGTAAAAGCAACCCTGCTAGCAAGGGCACCCCGTGGCTGTGAAATATGGAACACCTCTCCTATGAGAAAAGGATGGGAGAGTTGTGATTGTGCAGCTTGAAGGAGAGAAGATTCTGGGGTGAAGCTATTGAAGCCCTGCAGTGCCTAACGGGGCTCCAGGAGAGCTGGAGAGCTTTGGGCAAGGGCTTGGAGTGACAGGGCACAGGGGAACAGCTTTGAGCTGGAAGAGGTAATTTTAGATGGGATATTAGGAAAAAATTCTTCCCTGTGAGGTTGGGGAGACCCTGGCACAGGTTGCCCAGAGAAGCTGTGGCTGCCCCTGGATCCCTGGAAGTGTCCAAGGCCAGGCTGGACAGGCCTTGGAGCAACCTGGGCTACTGGAAGGTGTCCCTGCATGGAAAGGGGATGGGCTTTAAGGTCCCTTGCATCCCAAACCATCCCACAATTCTATGAGATTGCAGAGTACATGCTTGGAGTTGTGAGATCAGTGTTCCAGGAATGACCACAAAGAGCTACAAGATTTAGCTCAAATGCCCAAACCTGCCACTCCTCCATCTGCATCCCTTCAGCTGCAGCACAGGCTTTGCTGCCATTTTCAGACCTGCAGGCCCCAGAGGATGCACAGGCAGCGATATCCCAGTATCTCCTTACAAACTCTCCAGCTCCTGGCCTCAACGTGCAAGAGGATGGCGAAGAGGAAAATATCTGCTCGTTAATCATTATTATAATTACATGAATATACCTTCTAGGGGGTTATGTGCATAGACATCAATCCTCAGTGCGAGCTGAGTGGTTTGTGCTGTGCCTGCCCAGCGAGCCCCCAGGGGGTGGAAGTGGGCAATTTCTGCTCTGGGTGGCAGCATTAAACCACCCCCATGGTGATCACCCCGATCTGTTATTTTGTTCAGCTTCTTCAGCACTCTCTTCCCCAGCTGTGCTGTGGCTGAATGGCCCTGTGACGCTTTGGAGAATTATGAATTCAGTTTTGTGAACGCTGCTTGTAATTGCAATAACCACTGTGGATTAAATCACTTTTTTTCTTTCTTTTTCTTTTTTTTTTCCCTGTGCAAAATTGCTACATATTGCGGGGATAGAGTCCGAAAGACTGTGACAAAGAAATCCAATTTTATCAGTGTGGAATGACTCTTCCCAGATTGAATAATGGTGCTACTGTCAGCAAGCCTTTTAATTGAAATGGATTTTATACAGAAAACTAAACCAAGCCTGGCCTGGCCTGAGAGATCCAAAGTCCTCCAAGTGCCAGCTCACCCAGTGACTCAGAGAACTGATTTATGCCACTTGGCCAGGAAATCTGGGGAGCTTTGCCTGTTAGCCTGCAATATACGTGGTAATACTTTGAACCAGGATATGCTGTGCACAAGCATTAAAAAATAAAATAATTTATATTATTAAAAAAAAAAAAGAAATTATAGGAGAGTTTGGAGCACTTCTGCTATGGAGACAGGCTGAGTTAGGGCTGCTTGGAGAAGAGAAGGCTCCAAGGAAGAAATTTTTTCCCTTTGGGGGTCTTGGGTTAGTGGAAGGTGTCCCTGCCCATGCAGGAGGTGGCACTGGATGGGCTTTAAGATCCCTTCCCACCCAAACCAGTCTGTGATCCTATGATTCCATGACTCCATATTTCAATCCTATGATTCCATGGCTCTATATTTCAATCCCATGATTCTATGGCTCTATATTTCAATCTGATAATACAAAAAATGCTGTAAATGACTGTGAGCAGCCTTTATTGGTTCCTGGGGCTGTGAAAACAGAGATTTTTGCAGTATTGGGCACCTTTTAAAAGAACCATCCTGGTTATGAGCAGCATTATTGCTGCACTGCATGAATCACTCCACGTCAAGGAAGCCAAAATGCTGCCTGTCAGCTGAGGCCCTGGAGTACAAAAAGACTAGAAGTGTGGTTGTTTTCCATTTACAAAGGTGTTTATTTGCACAGTATATTGATGTTAAACTGCCTGCTGTGATGAGCTGTCTGAAGCAGGCTATCCTACCAGAATCCCTTCCACCTCACATTCAATCATGTTTAGTCCCAATAAGCCAAGACAATAAATGGAGAAGAATCACACACATGGCAATGCAGTTCTGTCCATGTCTTTCCTTTCAACACTCTACTACATTTATTAAAGAGTGTGATGCCAGCCATAGAAAAGTTTCAGTCACTAATTACTAGTTCCAAGATGTAGTCAGGCTGTGATTTATTTTTTTCCCCCTCTCTTCTCAGTTCAGTGCGTTTTGGATTCCATCCCACATCAGCAATTTGGGTCTCCTAGCATGAAAATTAAATGCATTCCAAAACCAGTGTTAAAACTAAGAGAACTCAATAGCTGTCAAAGCTGCACACACAGATACAAATTGGCTAAAGCACAGGTAGAGGGATGGTCAGCACCTGGACAGCATTCAGGTGGCAACTACATGTTTCTCATGTCAGAGATTTGGCATTTCCCTCCTTCTGAGTTTACTGCCAGGCTGAAGGCACCTGAGCAGAACCCAGATTTGGAGCTTTTCAGAAGCTCCTTTCTGTGGTGTGGAGTCCAACAGCTTTTATTTGCTGAAATATTGTTAAAACCAGCTCTTGTGAGACTTGGCTTGCTGTTTGTGCATCAAGGTGCAGGGCCCCACAGGGACACCAGCCAAAGCTCAGGGTTTGTCAGTGCAGTTCATGCCTGTTGATCTGATAGCCTAAGAAAACAAGAGACCAATATTCCAGCTTCCATAGCTTGCTGGAGAAAATTCAAGGCACAATCTTCTGGTTGAATATTTCCAGCGTTCACCCAGGTCCCAGGCACTTGTGAGGTCACTGGTTATAAGCTCACTGCCAAACCTCCCGTGATGGGTATGTAGGGCATGTCAGGGACATTTGAACAGCCAGGAAGACTGATGTGTGTCCTTGGCAGTGTGCACCAAGGTGAAGGGATGCCTCTCTGTGCAGGATGGAGGTGACTGCACTAAACTCCTGGCTCAGCACCTGTTCTTGACGGGATGATCAGTACGCACAGGTTTCCGTGAGGTCAAAGGAACAGCATCTGCAGCATTGCTGGGATGACAGGGAATGTTTTGCAAGCTAATGACTCAAGCACTGCTGCTGAGAGGTGACAAGCCACGAGGCATAGTGTGCTCATTAATCCAGCACTGTCCTTGTGGGAATTCAAGAAGCTCAAAGACGTCGTCTTTCCGGGTTCATCCTGAAGGTTAGCTGTGTGGTTTTCAAATCATTGATTGTGCAGGGCCTGTGAAGCTGCAGCTTGAACCTTTGAGCCTTTTTCATTGGGGGTTTGGCCACGCTGAGGCCATCGGCTCTTGGGCGTGGATGTGACAGAGCAAAGCTTGGGGAGCCAGGTGTCCAGCTTTTTCTGCTGTGCCAAAGTGTGTGGCTGCCTTGGTTTGGAAAGACAGG
>VWYO01026481.1:29183-42712 GCA_013400275.1 Rhadina sibilatrix | reverse complement strand
TTTTTTTTTTTTTTTAGCTCTGAGGAGTAAAGTTGGGTTCTCTCTTTGCAAACATGCAAACGTTAGTTTCCCAAAAGTAGGGAAGATTGGTCACGGATGCAGGTGAGGTTTCTGCTCCCTGATGTGTGGATCAAGGTTTGCTATCAGCACAGTGCTACTCGAGTCACCAACAATGTTTGCAAATTTCATCTGCAGGACCAGACTCCACTCTGCTAAATGTCCTCTAAAAAGAGACTGAAAACCACCTTGTAGTCCTCAAGGATCATCCAGGAAACAATACTAGCTCCAAAACAAACGTTATCAGGAGTAATTGGAAACCTGACTGCAGGGTCTCTAAACCTCTTGCCCCTCCCTCTCCCATTCAAGGATGGAATTCCTAGGATTCCACAATGAAATATCTTGTTCAGGATTTCAACGCGCTCCAGGGAAACAAATAAGGGTTGTTTGTTTGTTGTTCTTGTTTTGTTTTTTTAATGTGGTAGAATTTATTTAAAATTGCTTTATTGAGAGTTGCTTTATATATGAAACTCTCTTGCTTTGGTTGCAGGAAGTTTTTTCTGCCTATTGAACTTCAGTTTAGATATAATTCTATAAAATCAACAGGGGCTCATTTCCCTCTTTTCCAACACGGATTACATAGAACTGAGTCAAACAGGTATCTCTCCATGAATTGAAAAATTATGGTCCAGTTTCTCTTCCCAGTGAAGATCAGCTTGCGCCCCCCCACTGCCAGGAACATTTTCATGAGTATGGCCCCAAATCTTCTGTTATGAGAAACAAAGGCAGAAGCAAAGTTCAAAGAAAGCCACAATCTAAGATGAGCCACTGGAGATGAAGGCTCTGATAATAAGACCCAAAGCAGATGAAAATTAGAAAGAAGGACAAGAGAGGAGGTAGCAAGTTTTCGTACTGAGAAATAAAATCAGCTGAGATGTGGGCAGTGAGGAAGGAAGACAGTGGAAGAAGAAATTATTAAGATTGGTGCCATAGAATCACAGAAGGTTTTGGGATGAGAGGGAACTTGAAGCCCATCCAGTGCCACCCCTGCCATGCACAGGGACACCTCCCACTGTCCCAGGTTGCTCCAAGCCCTGTCCAACCTGGCCTTGGACACTTCCAGGGATCCAGGGGCAGCAACAGCTTCTCCGGGCACCCTGTGCCAGGGCCTGCCCACCCTCAGGGGAAGGATTGCTTCCTAATATTTAAACTAAATTTTCTCTCTGTGTTACGAGAGGGGAAAAAATTCAAAACAAACAAACAAACAAAAACCAAAACAAAAAAACCCCAACCAGATAAAGGATAAAATCCACAGCAGAAATTTGGCATCATAAAAGTCTGTCTTCACTCCTCTCTTATCACATTAAATTAAAAGGACTGTTGGGGAATTCTCATGGTATCCCTTGAGGTAAATAAAACACATGTCTGTGCTTAAAGATTAACAAAAGGAAATCCAAAACCAAACACATGATTTAACAAACAATGCATTGGACGGAGTCCTACCGCCTTAAGCAGTTCTACAAGGAGTCCACAAAGCTGTGTCACCAGCCAATTCCCCATAGATTATGCAGAGCAGTTACAATTTTTATTTTCCTTCACTGTATATTAGTGCCAATTTCTATATTCTGCAGCACAGTTTAGCCCTATCTCATTTGTGCGCACCTGGGAATTTGGTAGGAAGCAAGCAGAACTTCCCCTTTCTCAGAAAACCTGAAAAGCTCATGTGGGATTCTCTAGCAGCTGAAAATTAGAGTGCTAATACTCTCATGCATGCATATTTCTGGTGGTATTTCCACAGTGTTTGCATTCCATAAGCACTTTTAGCGCTGATGTAACACCTTCTGTTTCACAGATGAACAGAACCAGCTCTGGCCAGTTACTCAAGATCAAGCTGAAAGTAAATTATCTCAGACAACAAGGGAATACTGGGCAAGTTCTGTGCAAGTGTGGCTTGAATAAAACATGGCACACACAGCAATGAGGAGAAGAAAGCTGTTCTTGGTTCAGCCAGCTGGACAAAGCTTTGAACTTTAGGGAATTCTCCCTGTGGAGAAACTCCGTCTGCTTGTACCCTAAAGTACGGATTTGTACCTATCTCTTGGGCATGTGGCAATCAATTTTAAATGGGGTGAAACGCTTTTATCCTGGCAAAAGCATCAGCTCAGTCCGTGCTCATGACTTTCATGTTTTGAAAACGCCTGCTTAGTAATGCTGCACCTTGCAGAAGGGAAAAAATATTTTATGGTGGCAGTAAAAATACTGCCACCATATTTTAATTTGTGACTCCAGGAAATAACTGCTTCATTACCATACTTCACAGAATCATTAAGGCCAAGAAAGACCTCTAAGATGTTCAAGTCCTACCTTCATCTGAGCCCCACCATGCCCATTAAACCGTATCATGAAGATATGGTTAATGGCCTGCTAATGCAGCTGTAGTCCTTTATCAAAATTAATCAAAATTTATCAAAAATTAACCACACAGATTCACCACAGCTATGCAGAGGGTCTGTTTTACCTTTTGGAAGCCTACAGTTTTGATCTGGGTGTTTCTTGTGGAAAAAATGTTTCCAGTGAGAACATTTCTATTCACCAGATTTTTCCATAAACGTTCCAGGGTGGTTCTGCTTGTCTGGGCGAGCAAAAACGGCTTTTCAACTCATCTAGGTCAAGTCTCTAACAAACAAACAAACTGATAATTATGATGTGCATTCTGTCACTTGTAAATAATAAAAAAAGTGTTTTGCACGGGGGGTGCGGGGCGGGTGTGTGCGCTGCAGGGAGAGTGAAACCAAACTGAAGCTCTCTGTCTCTTTCAATGAACCACGATGATAAAATAAACCACAATATTCGGGATCAGCTTCTTTTCTGTTCTCTTTCAATTCCCTGCTGCCATTCCTGGCAGGAGAAGAAAGTCAGCTGTAAGAGAATTTAGTTAAGCAGAATAAACTGGCAAGAAGCCACTGCTTGAAGCCCCTCAGCTGAGTGCAGCCCTGGGCTTATGTGTGCTGGAAAAGGAGCTGTGGAAGACACTGTGGTCTGACCCTGCTCTGAACCCACCCCTAAGGCTCAGCTGCACCTTTCACCCTCATGCCAAATCTCTGTGCTGTGCCCACAGGTGTAGGAATGCCCAGCACCACACATTTGTCTTTGGACTGCAAGGGAATGCTCAGTAATGTAATTTCTCAGGCATATGGATCGTGCTTTAGCCAGCTTTAATCCTCAATTGAATTTTTCCTATCCTTGTGACCAACCCTTATTATGGACACAAGATCTCAGCATATAAATTGATTTTTTACAAAAGTAACCTTCAGCTGCAAGAAGTGAGTTGTGTGTTTTTGGAGACAGACCAAATACTGGAATAGTGGTGCCCAGGTCAAGAAAAAGATGTGATAAATGTTAATGACTCACTGTAGGAATTAAAGGATGACAAAATACAGAGAAAAAGTGGTTGTTGCTGTATGTGTCATCTCCTGTGGATATCACAGGGCATGAAAACCCATAATCCTTCCTTTCTGATTCAAAGTTCTGCAAATATTTGCCTTTGCTGGGGCAGTCAATATTGGGATCACTTTGTTAGACATCTGTTCAGAAGGGGGACAGAAAAACTGTCTATCCCCCAGGAGACCTGACAGCACTTCTGACACAAGTGAATGGTAATTTTTAGCCCCATAGTTGAAAAACCAACGCTTTGGAATAGCATTTTTTCAGCTCAGGTTTTGGGACTTAGTGACCCAACACAACAATGACATTAGTGGCACTTTGTGCTGAAGTTCCTGTTCCACAATGGAATGGAAATTGGAATGAAAAAGTGATAGAAATCAAAGTGACAAAACTCCAAAGTTGTCAATTCTGTCAGAGAATTCTGTCAAAGAATTCCTGCCAATGCAAGCTTCAAATATCAATTTAAAAGCAAAAAGTGACTTATCTGTGTTTCCTCAACCATGTTGAGAACCACGCCTTCACATTCCTTGTTACCTTATGAGAAGGATTTGTTTTCTCCCTCTTTTCATTTTGGGGGTTTTTAGCTAGTTTTAGCAATAAAAATTTCAATGTATATCAAATATAATAGCACCAGTCAAGTACCTATCCCTTTGTAAGTCCTTCCTAATAGCTCCCTATTTGCCAAAGTAATACAAATCTGCATTAAAGACTGAGAGCTGCTGCAGTAATGGGCACACTTTTAATTTCTATCATAAACAGAACACTCAGATTTACACTACTCAGAGGTTTAGCTAGTCATTCCTCAGAGCTCCTTAAGTTGGGGTAGTAGCAGTAGCTGCAGAGGGAATGCTAGAGGGCACAAAGAGAACTTTGGGGATTAATTCTTCATTTTTGTACCCCTTCACAAGGCAAAAATATAAAAACAGGACTACTAGCTGTTCAGGCAACTCCAAGCGTCAGTGAACATAGACTCAGCCCAAAAGAGGAGGTTTCTGCTAATGTGAGAACAACCTATTTTCCAGGACAGCTGATCAGTTGGTTTCTGCATGGAACAATGACAGGATCCACAACTATGAAGCTCAGGATTTTTACAATGTACTTTTCCCTCTCTTCAAAAGAAAAAAAGGAAGACAGCTTCATTCAGACAAGTAATTCTCTGAAGACATATGACATCCTTAGAGTTTTACCTTCAAGGTCTTAACAACTTTTTGATTCTGAGATCATACTGTGTATAGAAGGTTAATTCAGTGACACTAGAACAAGAATGGAAAGTGGCAAACTCAGAAATACACTTGAGATAAGACTTGACATGCTTTAATGGAGAAAGATACGCTGCTCTTGAAAACCCTGTTGCTCTTACAGGATTTTTCTTTTCCAAAGAATTTGTTGTTAAGGACTCACCTTCAGAGCTTGAACAAGAATACAAAATAGCCACATCTATATACAGACCTGAACTAGTACTTCTCCCTCTTAATTAGCTACTTGTATTGAGATGCTGAATAACAAAACTAAATGCAAAATTATTTGTTAAATATCACTGTCTAAAGTCATCAAACCTGTAAAGAAATCAGAAAAAAAAATAAAAATAAAGAGACCATAAATCTAATGAGGTGGTAAATTGGAAAATCCTGGTGGGTACTTTTTAGAAGCAGACCATGATGAATATTTTTGGACTTCAAGGAACATCTACTTCCAAAATGATGAGCTCACAAAGCACAGACTTTGTATCACGGATGTTCAGTGGTTGATACAGGAACACAAGGTAAGGACATGGAAACTCCTAAACAAAACCTCCCATAAATCTCACAATCAAAGCCAGCAGTTTAAACTGATGGATGCCAACTCTGAAGCACACAAACTAGGAGGAATTGCTTGTGAAAATACATTCAACCATATTGCTGTCTTTGGAACTAACTCTGACTCAGTGGACCAGCCTCGCCAGTAGTCAAACAAAACAAAACAAAACAAAAACAAAAACAAACAAACAAAAATTTTACAATTATTGGGTTCTGAGCTCTCAGCAGTGTAAATCTTTACTGGATTGTCACCAGACGACTCTGTGTCTGAGCAGAGTCACAAAACCTACTAAATAATCATTCAATAATAAGCACAATCAAAACCTTGGGAGAGTCTTTAACTTTTAGTTAATCTGCTTCTCAAGCTTTCAGGGAAGTTTTTCTCCAACAAAGAAGCCAAGAAAGGATTATTCAATGAAAATACTCCCTGTCCATCCCATCAGTTACATATTTTTTCTTCTTGAAATGAATGAAATCTGCTGCTTCCAATTCATTACCATTTGGACTATTTTCAATCTGGAAACATCCTTCTGGCACAAAAAATATAAATCCTGATGGTACCAACATATGGATGTAGCCAATCTTGTGACATCAGCAGCAGCTTTCAAGATATGTCCAATTTTACATGTTTCCTAAGTCACATCTGGGTCAGTCATTAATTAGGAACCCATTGCCACTGATTTTCCAAAGCACAATTAGGTACTTTAGACATACCAGCAGCACCCGTCAGCCCCCAGGGCAACAGAACAGACTTGGTTGTATCAGAAATTCTAACATAATCAAGTGTTCATCATCCCAGTCTCAGTTTGAAGCCTGGTTCTGCTGGAATTAGGTGCACAGCTAAAAGAAAATTTGGAGAATAGGACGTAACTAACTATGAGGCCATTTACCAGCATCATCTCACTGAAGAACTTCTCTTCTCCCACAAGAAAAATTTGTGAAGAGATTGTAAAAATCCCAGTGTGGATCACTTCTGAGAACAAGCAGACTCCAGATAATTTAGCAGAGTATTCCAGCACTCTTTTCTTCCCTGTCAAGGGGATGCCAATGGCAATCAAAACTAAACATACTTCATTAGCTGACCCCAGCAGTTGAAGCAGTGTAAGACCACAACTCCAGCTGAGCAGCCCCAAGGACCCAGCACTTCCTAAAATGCTGAGGAATGCATCTAAAAGCAAATGTTTCCTTTCCAGAGAGAAAACAACTCCAAATGAATGTAGTTTGAGCAAGTCTGGAATCCAGTAAGCTTACTCTTGGAAAACAAACCGTGTCCAGTCTATACTGTATTTACTTGTTATATGTTGTCAATACCTTCAGCTTGCCTTTAATCCAAACCAGGCTAGTTTTCCCACACAAATCCATGTATTGATCTTCCTCACTTCTCCTGAAGCCTCATGCAACCAAGAGCCCAGTCAATACATGCCTTTTTAACGCAGAAACAGACACTGCTCTATATTTATTTTGAATTAGATGGTCTTCATAAGGCATCTAACTGGATGTTTCAAAGAGAAAGGACACGTTTCCCATGGCTCTTTCACCATTGTTTGGCTGGGATGGAGTTAATTGCCTTCTTTATAGCTGGGATGGGGTTGTATTTGGATATGTGATAAAAATAGTGTTGGTATCACAGGCTTAAGTTTTTGTAGAAAGCTGGTAGACACTTCCTGATGCTTTTTTTTTTTTTTCACTGCCATCAAGTATATAACATTTACATTACTTATTTCAGTAGAGTTTTGATTTAAATAACATATGTATTTGTAGGTGAGAGGGGCACCTATAAATATATAATTATTCATTATGAACTTGGGTGTCAGAATCCAGATTTTAGCAGAAATTTCTGAGGTGGTACACAGAAAAAAAGAAGACTTATGGGTGTGTGCTGCTGATGGGAAGTAGAGAATAAAATCTTGTTGTTTCATTGTTTGCATGCACAACCTTTAGCTTTTCCTTGAGTAAACTGACTTGTCTTGACCTGTGAGGGTTTTCCTAAACTTCCCCAGGGCACAAAGGAAGACTGATGGATGTGTAATTTCCTCAATCCTCCTTTAAGCCCTCCTTGTAGGTAGGGGCAACATTAATTTTCTTCCAGTCTTCTGGGACATCCCCCGACCTCCACAACTCCTCAAAGACTGTGGCATGCAGTCTCACAATTACATTAGCCAACTCTATTAACACCCTCAGGATTTATAAGGGTCAAGACCCTCTAATGGCTCACAAACAACTCTTCCTTCACTGGTGGTGGGTCTGTTTGCATGAGCCTGGATTGTTGTTCCCAAGTTCTGGAGTCCAGCAGTGCTGGTGAAGACAGGTGAAGGGTGTTTTGAGAACCTCCATCTTTCCAGCTTTGTTGGTGACATCTCTCCTGTTAAACAGTGGGCTCCTTTTCTATTTTTCTTCTGCTTCTGCTTGTTGTTTCAACACCTGATGGAACTTTTCTTGTAGTTCTTTGACATCTCTGGCCAATGTCAGTCTGAGCTGAGTTTTTTGCTTTTCTAACTGCAGGTCTGCACATCCTGGCAGTGCCCTTGGAGTCCTCAGTGACTGCTTTTCCATCTCTGCTAGTCTTTCTTTCAGTGCTGATCAGACCCAGAAGCTCATAGCAAGCCAGGGGCATTCTCCTCTTCTGCCTGCTTCCCTTCCCTTTAAAAGGCACGAATGCTTTAGTGCTTCCAGGAGAACGTTCCAGAATAACCTCAGCACACACTAGTTCCTTTATCCTCCAGGGAATCTTCCCACAGAATCCTTCCAAACTGAGCTCTGAGCAAGCTCAACTTTGTTCTTCTGAAGTCCAACTCCTCTGTCTCAGTGCAAACCTCCAGGATCCCAAAGTGCAGAATGCTGTGACCACTGCAGTCAGGGCCATCTCTGACTAAGGAGCTACAAAGCAGGTTTTCCTGGCTTGGGAGGAGCAATTCCAGCAGCAGCTCATTCTGGCTGGCATGTATGAAAAATGTAGGAGGCAGCAGTGCCCCGGGCATTCCAGGAGCTTCACATCACCTGAACTGACATGTGAGCTGCTGTATTGTGCTTCCAATACACCCTCAGTTTAAAGCCCACCTCACCAAGTTGGCCAATCCACTGCCACATGTTCACAAATATTTTTATTTGCTTGTTAATGCTATGGCACAGAACACTCCCAAGCCATCACTCCCTCTGCAAGATCATTTTTACTCCTGAAAAATTACTACATCCCTGATCATGATCTCTAATGGAAAGCTAAACCATACAGTGGCTTGTCTAAAACTGGTTTATTTTGCAATTCTGTTTTAATAGTCCAATATTAAAATGCAAGCAATGCTGAAATGAAAAGAATTATTCATTTTCAGAAGATTTCTGTGAGAACCACAGCTTTCCCATGTTGTTCTTGAGGGTACCATTAGTGGTTTGGAAATTTGGATGCATCAATTATTTTGTTTTTAGGGTAACTCGTGCCCCAAAGGGTTGTGTATGAATATTTTTTTCCCAGATTATTTTATGACTGTGTGAGTTCACCATTTAAGCTCCAGCTATCTGACAAAGTATCGTGACTCATTTTCTGCCTGTCTTTTCAGGTGTTTAATTCAGAACTACTAGGAGAGCACGTCCATCCCTCATTATCCTTGAAAAATGGCAAATCTGATGAAACAGAAATGACACCAAAAAGAACGATGTCATTCTTTCATCTTTAATTGTAGATTTGTGTGAACTCATGCAATTCTAACTTACCTAAGGGCTCAGATTGCTGATTTTGTTTCTCATTTAGCTCAGATTTTTTTTTTTTAATTCTTATTGTGGGGAAAAAAAAAAAAAAAGAACTCTTAATCTCTGTATTGGCAATGAACAATTTGTGTTCAACTTGCACTATTTGAATTTAATTTAGGTACTCTTACTGAACTAAAGCTTGGTCAGCATTCCTACATATGTAAGTTTACTTCCACTTCTGTTATCCTGCTGCTCTAAACTAAGCATATTCCTCAAGCATATAATGATGTAGAAGTGCCCAAATATTCAGGTAAGAACCACTCCTAGCAAGCAATGATGCAAAACTGCCCTTAAATAAAACTGCTTTTATGGCCTGAAAAACTACAGAGTGTTTTGTAAATTTAAATGGGCTGTTTTCATACTCTCCAAAGGAAGATATTTAAATCAGGTGATTAAGGCACAGTGCACCATTTAAAACAGGGATATGCATCATGCTCAGAGAGGTTCAGGGGATTGCCTGCCCAGTGTGTGCTCCTGACACTGGTTTGAAGGCTCTAAATACCCTTATGGAATTGAAGAAAAGGTATCATGGTAGTAAAGCTTTAAGTTCAACACATGGCCTGTGGCAGCTCAGTATTTTAATCCCCAGAGAGCTTTTATATGACCTTTGTGCTTCATTGCAGCCATCTAAGAAATAGGGATGATAAATGAGTCTTTTTCCAGCTCCCTTTTAACTTTTTGTTTTATTACTTAAATATTCATATTTTTATGTATATAAGTAAGCATCCACATGTTTTGCCTACATGTCTCAGTGTTCCTTCTCAACAAATGTAAAGTTTTTTGGCAGCTGTCACAGCTGTGCCCTCTGTAGAAAACCCTCACATCATCAGGTGAGAAATGCTGGGGGTCAATCCAGATGCCTTCCCCTTGGATGATTTTCTCCCCCTTTTCTTCTTGGCTGCCTGTGTGAGCTATTCCTCCTCACCCCACTCTGAAGAATTTTTCTTCCCTGCATACAAGGAGAGCCTTTGGTGTAGAGCAAAAGACTTTTTAGAAGGTTAAACTATAGGAAACATTTAAAAGGAAATAAGAAGGGAAAGAAAAAAAAGAGTATATTATCGATTCAAGAGAAATTATCAGATGGATTCAAATGCTCCTCTTCTGCTCTGCTAGCATGACATCTTGAAGGAAACCACCCTGATCTCTCATGAGCTGTAAAGGAGCAGACACCATGGGAATACACATTCCCGGGAAATATAGGAAATTGTTCAAGTGCCTTCCTTTTGGTGTGAGCCAACACAGCCTTTTGATCACTCGTTAGGACCTTGTTTCATCTCTTTAGCTCACTGATCTTGCCTGGATTTGTCAAGCTTTTCACGATTTTCCTCCTCTGCAGGCTGTCCATCGGTTGCCTTTCCCCACAGAACTCTGCCAGTGCAGTCTGGCTCACTATCTGCTGGTACTAGAAGATAATAAATCTTTCCAGGAGTACAGGCAGCCCTAAGAATGCTCTGAATTTAAACTCTGTTTTATGTCCTCGGCTCAGCAGAAAAATTCCCTTTCTGAGAACAAAAGCTCCAGCTCTTAAGTAGAGCTGAAAATTCTTGAAGTGGCAAAATATTCCCTAAGTCTGGGCTGAAGTTTAACTCTGGATAACAACCAGAGCTGGGCACTGTCTGAGAAGCTAAACCTTGACTGGCCTGGCTTTTACTTCAGACTTTGAAAACTGATCTAATTGCCTATTACATTTCCCTTCCCTGAGTAAAACACATTCCTGTTTCGAGTGAGATTCCATATCAGTTCATTGCAAATTGCATTCAAATTACTTGATTATTTAGAAACCAATAAAATAAAGTGTCAGTGAATAAAAACCCATCAAGGAAGGAGAAACCCATTTTTAAATTTGTTTTTCCCCCCACCATCTCTTCAGATAGTCTGATAGAAAAGTGATCGTGGCAGATTTGGAAAGATTTTGTTGTGTCTTTCCTCCTTGAGATCTGGATCATGTTGGAGCATCAAATCAAGGATATATTGTTCCCTCCCAGTAAACACTGCTGGTTTTTCTTGCTTTTGGGAAGAATTTAGAGCACAGTAGAGAAAGAGGTGCCGGAATTTATCACAAGGAGACTTCTCCAATGTACTGGAAAGTCATGGCTCAAACAGGAAATAAAATCATCATGCCAATATTTTATGTATTATTCTAACATTCAAATAGATTTAATGTGTTTTGTCTGTATGAAGATTTCAGATAGTTATGAAAAATTATTTCTTTCCATGCTAGGCTTTCTAAAGCTCAGAGTTCCTGCACTCTCTGACACATATTATCCTTTCTGTTGATGAAATACGAGATTTACAATAAGCTCTATGTCTAACATTGTTCTTTACACTTTGAAGAATGTTACACTTACCCCTAAATTTATGAGCAAATGAAAAACTTTTACAGCTATGGAATAGAAAACAGAAAATAGTTTTCTCATTTTAATAACTTTAATTAAATTTTTTCTCTCTGTACTGTAGTTTTTAACACTCCAGAACAGGAATAGATACACCAGCAAGTAATAAATCAGCCTTGCCATTCCTCTGTTATTTCCCACCATGAGTGAATGTTACAGATTTATGTTCCGGTAATTCATCACTCTCCATCCATTATCCTGTGAATAATTTGTTGTATTTATAATAAGAGATTCTAAAACTCATTACATTTTAAATCCTCAGAAACTAGAAAGTGCATAAATTTGACCGTTTAAAAAAAAAAAAAAAAAAAGTCCTGAATGTGAAATCAGCTGCTTTGGTAAAAGACACAGATCCAAAGCTAAAACTTTTTAACCTCGGGGGCGAAAAAACAGTATTTACCTGCTCGTTTAAAAAAAGGGATGGTGGGTAAAGCCTCTGGCATGACAACTGGAAGTATATTAAGAAGCAAAGATCAGCTCCCAACTACCAGCCCAGCCTCCTAATGGTTGTAGCCTCGTTTTCATTAAATTAAATACATTACTTCATATGGTGTATTTTTGTTATGTGAAAACCTAATCAGCTTTGCTATCCAAGATCTTTACAATCTTTTATCTGTCTCTTATTGACTTTTATTTAATCTATCTCATAGCATGACTCTGGTGATCAGCCAAAGGTTGGACTAGATGATCTAGAGCTCTTTTCTGACCTTAATGATGCTGTGATTCATGTTTCATATTACACTGAAGGTTTGGATTCTGTTGTAATCTAATTTTTATGACATCAGAACTCTGAAACCATTGAAATGGGAAACGTATGCTGGAATAAATACCTGAATGGAAAACTTTAAAACTCTGCACAAGGGCTTGGAGCTGCGTCAGGGGAGGTTGAGGTGATATTAGGAAAAGATCCTTCCCCCAGACGGGGTCAGGCACTGGAACAGTGACTTCTTCCAAGTTCAGCTTCCAAGTTTCATAGCTTAAATCTGAGTTCCACTTTTCTTTCAGCTAGGTCTAAATACATTGTAGTTTTCCTCCTTATTCCAGTTGTAAAAAGTATCAATCAAACCCAAAACTAGAGCAGCCTAATTAAGCTACGCGCTGGGAAGCAAAGCCTCACCTGGTGGAACTTGTTTTGTGACCTAAAATTCCATACTGGGCTTGCTTTGAGCATTGAAGATGGTGGAGACACTTGAGAAACAGCAGTTTTCCCCAGAGATGTGTTTCCTTTTGATGAAAACCTTGAAATGGCAGCGTCACAGTTGCAAATGTGTTTTACTAAGGACAGATTATTTACATTTCATGCAGACAAATATCATGTAATGACATCATTCCAAACCAGAGATTCTAAGAGTAGGGCACCACATGGCTGCCATGTGCTCAGACCCTTCACACCCACTCCTGAGATGTGAATTGAGAGCCTGGAAAAACAGACACCCAGAATCTCAGATGAAAAGGGATATGGCCAAAATAATAAGCATAAAATAGAAGACACAATTTTGAAAAATAAATTCTGTTAAAGGGGAAAAAATAATTGATTACCACAGTACAGAATTCATGAATCTTGTAAAGCAGAAACTATTTTACACATTAATTCTGAATCTTGCTTCCAAATGACCAGTGGTGGGTGGACAAGTTAGATAAGAAGAGATGCTAAAGCTTACCCAGGCTACCTGAGAGTTCCTTGTCTGAGACACCTGCTGATGAAACAACCTTTAAACAAATGCAGGTCTAGCAAGTGGCAGCACTGGCTTTACAGTGATTTTTGCAACCAATTTTTAATTTTTGCAATGAGGCCAATTTACATTTCTCTGTGTAATATACATATATATATTTTTATTATTTTTTTTTTTTTTATGGAGGATCTTGGCAAGACTTGGGAACAATTTTGAGCATGAAAAGATAAGGGGAGGTCATCAAGACATTACACACTTGCCACCACATTTGTAATGGAAGCTTGATGTTAAATTCATCACACCTTCTCATACAGGTGTAGCTGGCACTGTGGATAATCCATGGATGAAAGACTGAAGAAAAGTCCAGAGGAAAATTAAGCCCCTGATATGCAGTCTACAAAAACTGGAGAAAAAAAATATTCTTAAAAAAAAAAAAAAAAAAAAAAAAAAAAAACATATGGAGAAAGATGGAAAAAAATTAAAAC
>VWYO01026481.1:5761-29167 GCA_013400275.1 Rhadina sibilatrix | reverse complement strand
AAAAAAAAAAAAGCTATGGAGATAGATGAGATGTGAAAATAATTAAATAACTCAAGTATTAAACTATTGTGGGGCATTTGTGGTTTCATTATTTTTTCTAAACAAACAAACAAAAAAATCACAACCAAATACACATTTTATTAAGAAACAGGTGCTGATTGTGTCAGTAGGATCACAGGAATCTCAGGACACCTCTAGTCCAACTCCTGCCCAAAGCAAGTGCAGCTCTGAGGTCAGACCAGATTACTCAGAACTTTATTCATCCACCAAGGATGGGGATAACGGATTTATCTGCTTTGATTCTTGAACTATTGTATTGTAGGGCTATGAAGGAAAGCAGTTTTCCCAGATTTCCAGTCACAGGATGTATGAAAATAATCCAGTGGGCCGTGCCTAAGCAACTCACTGTGTTTCAGGGTATCAAATTTGGCTCTCAAGGAGACCCAGAGATGTCATCACAATCATTAAAATTATATCAAGTGAAAAGTGTATATAAAGCAAGAAATCCTTTTGAAAATAGTCCTTAAAAATATAATTCTTTGCAACAGACAGTGGTCAACAAAATCTTTGCAGTGTTTGAAACTGGACACCTATGAGCTGAATTAATAAAAACAATCATGTTGTAAGAGCAGATCAGCTGCTCTAGGAAAAGAAAATATTCAGGGGAAAAAAGGGATTGAGATAACTTTAGCTCTGCTAATATTTACTTTTCATGCAGGCTGAAAGCAAAATGATAGGAATGTCCTCTAAAAATTGTGTAACAGCAGTAAATGTCCAGAGAACATATATTGCTAGAAATAATTAAAACTGTTCATGATAAGTACTGGAAATAGTACAGAAAAGAGAGACATGGCGAACCTGCAATGCTTCCCTCAAACAGATGGAAGTTACCTACTGAGGAGTTTAGTGTGTATTCATTTATCAAAACAGAGATTATCTTAAAAAGCGATAAGGAGCTAGCTTAGGACCTGTTCTTGAAATAAAGCCCTGCCATCAATGCTGCCTGTGAAAAACTCGTTTGTTTTCTGGAGCGCAGGCAATGTGCAGAAACAGAAAATGAATATAAATTCCACGAGACTAATGTCAGCTTGCTGAAAATCACCCTTTTTATCTATCACTGTACGATACAAGTAGATTGGGTGCTGCTTTAAACCTTGAAAGCAGC
Organism: Rhadina sibilatrix; assembly: GCA_013400275.1. Taxonomy (NCBI): domain Eukaryota; kingdom Metazoa; phylum Chordata; class Aves; order Passeriformes; family Phylloscopidae; genus Rhadina; species Rhadina sibilatrix. The sequence goes on along the minus strand of VWYO01026481.1, from coordinate 28,002 downwards.
TAAATCCTTCTCTTTCTTATGTTTGCATTTCACAGGATCACAGAACTGTTAAGGGTGGAAAACCAAGCCAGCACCTCCACCACGTTCACCACTGAACCACGTCCTCAAGTGTCACAGCCACACCATTCCTGAACCCTTCAAGGCGTGGTGACTCCAGCCCATGACAATGCCTCACCACCCTCTCTGTGAGGAAATTTTGCCTAATACCTGTTCCAAACCTTCTCTGACACCACTTAAGGCCATTTCCTCCTGTCCTGACAGTTTGCTACAGCACGACTTTTCACTGTTTATTATCTCACCATTAAGAATACCCTGTCAGCCCAGCCCGGGCGGGCACACGCTGTGACATTGTTCAGATTTAGAAAGGGATGTTAGTTGCACTTGCCAAAAAGCCAGAATCCCTGCAATGTTCCAATTCATCCTGAAAATTAATGATATCTTTCAGCAGGAGGCTGAGCAGTTTCTGGAGCCCAAGCCTGCCTTCAGAGCAAGCCATCCCACAAAAGTGGGATTAGCTGAGTGCCACGAGAGCCCGAACTGCACGGAGCTCTGAGACTGAGCTGTGCTGATCTCTTCTTCCTCTGAACGACCCCAAGGGACCAAACTCCTGCTCCTGATGACCAGCTAAAGATTTAAGAGATTAATAAATAATATCAGGCCCTCCAACTTTAAAAAAACAACTGGGAAATGTAAGAGAGAAATTAAAAATTAATTTATGCATTGCTTTCTATCTCTCGATTTCTGACTCTAATTTTACCACTTCAATGGGTTTAAAACAATACACTGAGTCCTAGCCCTTCAGAAAAAGGTAGGAATCTTACTTAATAATAATCTTCCAAAAAAAATGACATCAGTTTAAATTTTTCTTGATTAGAAATCAAGATCTTTCTAGAATCATGATATGGTTTTGAGGAGTCTGGACCTTCAAAATAAAACATGGCAGGCTCTAGTAAAAGCAAACATTGGAATCTATCTCAAAAATAATGAGAAAAAAATCTTTAGAATCCTAATTAATATTTCGAATTTAGAATCTTTAGAACTTCAAATAAAATATCCAATATGTGCTTAACATATCACTGGAAATCTAAAGGGCGACCAAACAAATTTGTAACCAAGCACCACGCAGAGAAGTTTATAACAAAATTCTCTGTTTCCAAATATAAAAATACAAGTCAAGAAAGGTTGGAGTTTGATAGAGCCAACCACAAAGAATGGAAATGAAGCCTTGTTACTGTAGATGGGATGGTAAGTACTAGGTTTGTCTCATGGAAAATTTAAGGGCATTTAAGGAGGATTTCTGCATTAATAAGCACTCCTATGAAGTTTGTGATGCCACCTCAGTGCACAGGAATGAGATGCACAGGCAGAAATCTCAGTGCCATTCTGGAGGGTTCAGACAGCAATTAAAAAAAAAGGAGGGAGGGAAGCCTTCCAAAATTAATCCATTGTTTCTCCCTGACCAAGGCACAGCATTTTAGAAGGAAAGAATATTTGTCACAGGAGGTTTTACTGACAAAAGCATTACAGACTTTACTCTGTTCCTTGCAAAACCCTGCACAATTCTCCCAAGCAAAATGCCGAGAGTCTGAGGCATTCAGGTGCTGCTGCAATGCAGGTTCCAGAAGCTGAAGCCAGTCCTGATGAATCCATCAAATATCACCTGTATGCAGAGGGCTGCAGGATGGCCTAACAGCCTGGGACAGGAGCTTCTGCTACAGAGCATTGCATGTGCTTTTCACACCTCCTTACCACAGAACCCAGCGTGGCTCTATGATGTGGCAGCACAGACAAAGCAGGACTCAAGATTTCTGGCAGCAGCAGACTTGATGTGTCACCACTTCCCACCCTTCTTCCCCTGTAACTATAAGGCATTTCCAAAGATATTCCCGTTCTTGATTTACTCTACTATACTTTACGGCCCATGAACAGAAATAAAGAACCACAGGCTCACAAAATTATTTGGGTTTGAAGTGACCTCAAAGCCCATCCAGTCCCACCTCTGCCATGGGCAGGGACACCTCCCACCAGCCCAGGGTGCTCCAAGCCCCATCCAGCCTGGCCTTGGACACTTCCAGGGATCCAGGGGCAGCCACAGCTTCTCTGGGCACCCTGTGCCAGGGCCTCCTCACCCTCACAGGGAAAGATTTCCAAGATATCTAATCTAAATCTAAATATATTACTGTAATTAGTCCAAAGAATACCAGCACAGGCTCTTCACTTCCAAAGGCGTAGCCCAGATAATTTTCAAAGCTTTTCATCACCAAAACAAGGAAGAGTCTTTCATCCTGGATAAATGATAGGCTATATTATATGCTGTATAAGATGGTATCTGGTATGGTTCCAGAACTTCTTTAAATCTCAGGAGTTCATTATTAAGGTCGTACAAACTGTGGAAAGACATTTTTATCCAAAAATGTAACCCCAGAAGTTATCACACATCCAAAATTTGCTTTGCAGTGTTGCCAATATTGGATAGCAAAGATTATTTTTCAAAGAACGTAATTTCTTTTCTGAAAATGAAAATTGCTTCATTAAAGGGAATACAATTAAAATATAAATATTTTCAATAACATCAACTTTTGCTGACTTTTTTTCATGTTTTTTCCTAAATGGTAATTCTCTTTCCAAGTGAGAATATCTGTGTAACACCAAACACCAAAACAAGAATCCTTTGAGTTTCTATTGTCACTAAACATATTGTTTCCTTTTATCTGCACATCTTAAATAATATTAAACCTTGGGGTTTTTCCTGTTAAATACTCCAGTTCTATAATATCTCCCATTAGTTAATAAAGGGAGAGAGACTAAACCATAAAAATAACAGAGGTCTAACAGAGGATGAAGAAATTAAATACATAATGCAACTAAATGAAAAATAAAAAAATGAAAAAGCCCTTCCAGGCTTTGCATTTCACATCCCCATCGCCCACTCTCCAGTAATTTCTTTGTTTTATACCACATGGAACACATTTTGGATGGTACATTACAGCTGTGTATTGTACCCTTTCTCTAACCTCCTCATACCTAAAGAAATTTCCATTATAAAGAGCTGTCCCTGCAATCATATGATTTTGTCACAGCTCTAACTTGTCCTACAGCAGCATAAAATGTCATTTGCACTCTCCAATATAATATCTGGTGATTTTACTGGAATTGTAGTGAGGAAAAAGATTTCCCATCTTTATTTTAATAAAGCTGGGTATATAGGTTTTGTAAGTTCAGTCTTGCAGTGTTGTTTTATTTTAAGGACATAATGCCTGTATCTGTGCATGCAAATTTTATTTTAAAGCTGATTTTTATTTATTTGCATTAAAAAAAAAAAAAAGGACATTGCTGTGCACATTTCTTCAATATTTCAATTCATTCAGCCTCATCAGAATAATTTTAGCCAATAAGCCAAAGTTACTCATTTGCCTGAAGATAAATCCCAAGTTAACTGAAATATTTTAGGATCCCAAAAATCAATTCTGAGAATCCCCTCAGGAAGGTGACAGAAACCCAGCTGGTCCAAAACACTCTCACAAACACAGCCCAGGTTTCAGAGCAGATTTCTGGCTGCCATGCATGCATCTCCTGCTTCCTGTGGTCCCCTGTAACCTGAGATGTGCTGCACACACTGCAAGATACACTGGAAATATTATACTAGCACCCAAAATACTTCCTGTATCTATGTACTTCTGGGATCTGTGTACTTTAATATCTGCGTTAATATTAAAAAGAAAAGGAAAACCAAATCTTCCTCTGCTCTGTTAATGTGAAATATCAAGAGACTTATTTTCCCCTTCTGTACTAGGTACAACTTAACATTATAACCTTCCTCTTAACCTTATAACCTTCCTATGCATTATTTTTTTTATCAATTAATCTATCCTATAAAGTAAAATAATTTTCATTATTTCTTAACATAAGCAGCATTTTTTTTTCTAATTTTCTAGTTACTAGAGGCAGAGGGAACCATCCTTTGCTGATTGCCTGCTCTTGGCTCAAGTTAATTTAATAACTAACACAGACAGTGATGATATTATTATGGGATGGTACATTGAAATGTGAGGAAAAGAGCCAACAAGAAAAAGAGAACACCTTGATGAAGACACCATGTTTTGGGTTCAGGAGGGACACTATTTAAAGTTTTCACTGCTTGTGTTTTCTCAACTGAGGGTAAAGCAACTAAAATAAATATTTTAACTTTGATTAATATGGAAAAACAATTTTCATTTGTGTAGTGGCTTTTAAAATACAAAATAGCATTAAGGTCTTAGAAAAACTTTGAGGTGTTTATAGACCCTGTGGCTGAATCACTTCATCCACCACTGGAGTGAAACTACTGCTGACATGAAGTATAAAAAGTGTTTCAGTTCATGGCAGCACAATCAGGCACGGGAAAAGAACCAAAGAAAAGCTTCTCAGTGTAGAAATGAAGGGAAAACAAACTCCATGGATGGAAAGGGAGCCAGGCTTTGGGGGTCCCATCCCTTTCCTTTAACATATCTGTGCCTTTTGGGGCAAGCAGTGCTTTGGCCATGACACTCAAACAGATTACAGGTTGTACATCTTCCAGTCATGTGTGATTATTTCTATAGATAGACCTTTTTCAACTATATAAACACTTTTTTGTCTCTCTTTTATAAGAAATAACTGCAGTATTGACAACTATTATGGCAATAGTTCAGTGCCACTGATTTTAACCCATCTCCTGCAATTTGGCTTATTGGTAGCTTTATTCATAAAGCCACGTTGAGTGACTTGCTGAACTGTTTTCAGCTCCTGGTGTCTCAGATACCATTTCTCTTCAGAGCCTCTAGCTCACTGGAGAACAGCATTTTCCCACCAAGAGGAGCAGTAAGTCCCTCCTCTGCATTCCCAGGAGATGTTCCTCCCTGCTGGCATGCCTTAGAATTGGGTTGTCCACGCTGCTCCCTCTTCCCAGGACCAGCAGCTGGGACTGCCCAGGTGGTCAAATGTTCCCTTCACCTCTTATATTCCAGATTCTTCCATCCCAGCAGGCACCCTGGAGTCTTTTGCACTCAAGTCCAGTGTGTCAGCTTACTGTGTTTTCTAGTCTGAACACAGAGGGAACCCATTGAAACACGTTTTGTTTAGAGCCTTAAACGTGCTGGAGTGGTGGTAGTTTAAAGAAATGGCAGCTGCATGGCCCCAGGACTTTTTTCATATGTCCTGCCACTGTGATGCAAATAGCATAAGTGCCTAAAAAGACATGGCCCAGCTGGGCATGTTAAGAGGCATGAACACTCAGTGGTTTAATAACGACCCAGTTCTATTACTGGCACCAAAGGCGAGGTCAATTTAGGAAACGCTGTCGCTGATTCACAACCCACTTCTTGCTCCTTGTTTTAATGAGAAAACACAGTATGGCTAAAACTGGAAGTGAGACCTTGCAGAGCAGCTCACGTTGCGTTTTCTAACATCATTTATACAGTTCCTGGCTATACTTGCTGAAAACAGGCTTTGACTTTTTATTATGTCCACTGTTCATTACCTGTTTCCTAAACAAATATCTACTTGGACACCTGAAAACCAAAGAAATACTTTTAAAAGTCCAATGTGACTTATTTCTATCCTGCAATCTAATCCCACAAAGGCAGAGAGAAAGGCATAAATACTTCTGAAAGGCACAAAATCCAAGGGGCTTGGAGGACACTTCCAAAGCAGAGAGCCTTTAATGAAGAATGCCCTGCTTTGAACTGTCAGGATGCCCTGAAGCATATGAGATTTTATATAGAAAAGCAGATACTAAAGCTCTACCTGCCTAGAAAGTAAAATCATTACATAATTGTTAAGACTTTTCAGCAGTGTACGTAGGAAAAAGCTGGTTAAATCTTCTGCCAGGGAACGGGAGGATGATTTAGAGGCAGCTGAGTTACAGTCAGCTGAATTCTACATCTCATACAGATTATTACTGTGGTTGCACATCCCTCTATTTATATGTTTCCTGAATTTCATTTCCTTGCTCTGCTTATTGGTGATGAACAAGCCTTCAAAGCAGAGGGACCCAGGCCATGAGAACTGTCAATAGGGAAGGTGTCAGGCCACTGTCAGGTCTAAGGAGATGACTGAAAAGCAGGGTCACAAAAATAGCCTTTGCATAAGACACTTGAGGCACTTGTAATTACCCCAGCTAAAGCAATTTGAGCAACAAAGAGCAAAAAAACCCCAATTTATTTGCAGTGCAGTGACTTGAGGAGGAGGAGGAGAAGGGTTGTGCTTCAATGGGCAAACTCCTTGAAGTTTGCAGACTGACATCATCTCCCAGGGAGCTGCACCAGTGCCTTCAGATGAATGGGAGGGGTTCTTAATGTTGGGTGTGCCTGGCTAACCTCAGATGTCCCCGTGGGATTTTGGAAAAGGCAGTATGGCACAGAAGATTCAGAGAATTGGACATTCGTGCAATCATAGAGGGATCAATTCATGGAATCATGGAATCACTAAGGTTGGAAAAAACCCTTTAAAGCAGAGTCCACCCACCAGCCCAGCACCACCAGCATGTGCTTGCCACTAACCACTCCTCAGGTGCCATATTNGGTTTGGGTTGGAAGGGACTTTGGAGATAATCTTTTTCCAATCTCCCTGCTGTGGGCAGGGAGTAGTCCACTAGACGTGCTCCAGAGAGCCCCATCCAACATGGCCCTGAAGACCTCCAGGTTCCTGGCCCTCAGAATTTCTTCCTAACAGCTAATCTAAACCTTTCCTGGTGCAGCTTGAGGCCATTTAAAGAATGCTGCTGCTGCTTGCAAGCAAATCAAAAGCCTCTGCCATGGCACCAAGCTTCATTATTCCTTGCACAAAAGAGGGGACTTGCAAACAGAATGAAAATAAAAAACAAGCTAATGAAAACTTACTGTAGCAAGAGTCACTAACTGCTTAAATAAATGCAGTTCCTAAGCCTATTACATTAGAACAAGTGTCACTTTTACTGACTTGAAAATGTGTGGAGCTGCTGCAAACTGCTGCTGCATCCCCATAAAAGATAAAGAGAGAGGGATTTTATAGGCTCACAGTTGTGTTTACCAGGGGCTAGAAAAAGGAAAAAGAGGCTGGTCAGATTAAAAAAAAAAAAAAAAAAATGTTTAGGGTAAAGAAAAGGAATTATCTGCTATGAAGATAAGAAATTTAAAGCCTGTTCAAATTCTTCTACTGCAGTTCTCGTTCATCAGTTTGTTTATTTCCATTTTTCACAGAAAGATACTGATAATTACCCAAAGGCTCTCCAGCCTAGACATAGACAAAAACACACAGAACTTGTTTTCACTTATGAGATCAATTTTTTATGCAATAAGGTGATACACCACTTTTCCTCCCTTCCCACCCTGGGGTCAGCTCTGCTAGATGAGAGATCTTCCCTTTAGCCCAACGTTGTTGGAAAGGAAACCAAAGGAATGAGATTGTTTAGTTATGGCTCTGCTCAAGGCTAAGGCTCCTCATTCTCTTTACTCTGTCCCACATGTGAAAACATTACAGGAATATTTTCCTCCCACAGTCTTCCAAACAGCCTGGCTCAGAGCTCTCAGCTAGAGCAGCAACTGTACCTGATATCTGATAAGAATTCAACAAACTCCTGGAGGCACATGTGTGCTGTGTAATTCTCAGAAGGGGCAATAAATGGAATGGAAAAATAATGGAAAAACAATGAAGTTATTTACAGTGGTGATGAGCTGCAAGACTTACAGACATTAAAGTATATAACCTATTACACCATTTCTCAATTTCTACTGGAAGAAAAAGGAAAACATCATATGAATTTCCTTGCTTGACTGGGGACAATTACTATTGAGCTGTGACAGTACTCTGTAAGAGGCAATTTGAATATGCTTTTAATCACGACCTCATTGACAGGTGCAAAACTACTTTAAATGGAGGTGAGATGTCCAAGGCAAATGGTGTTTTATACTTTGAGTAAGCTTCATTGCTTTTTGCAGCACAGCCTGGAAACCAAGGGAAATCTAATGCCTGTAAACAGCTTTTCTTCTCATTTAAAACCTGTATATTTTCATCTCAACACCCAGATAAAATATTAAGCTTAGCTAGAGGAGGACAGATACCAAATTCTAAAGCTTCAGAGGAAAAGAGAGAGTGAAAGGAAAAATATCTTAAAACCTGGTTTCTGAAAAAAATATAAATATTACCAGTTGAACAGTGGAAGTCATATGCTTTAGTGATATATTAATTCCTCCCAGGTCGAAGACTCCTTTAACACACCTGCTGACATGTCACGAGGCAATCTGAATGAAGTTCAATACTCGTGAAAGGTTGAAAATTGATGATGATTCAAAGTCAAAATATTTTATCTGTAAAATATTCTACTGGAAATTCTGTAAATCTGGAATTCTGTAAAATATTCTACTGGAAATTCTGTAAATCTGGAAATACTGAAAATCTGTAAAATATTCTACTGGCAGCCGATAGACCCTTGATTTGCTTTTCTCCCGCTGGAGCTAAACTCGCAAAGTGAAACCCACTCCACTCAGGCTGCAACGTGAAACTCCACACCAGCTGGCTGAGAAACAAAACATTTTTTTGTTTCTGACTCCTTCGGTTTCTGTTTTTCAGCAAGAGCCCTGGATAACCTCTGGCTGGGATTCTTACCAGGACAGAAAGCCATTTGGGAACTGAGGTTGACTTCATACTCTTCCCTTGTACTCTCTTCTCCCATTCCCCACAGCACCTCTCTCAGCAGTGCCCTTGAAACACAGCAACTGGATCCAGAGGAGGGAGCCTGCATGTGTTGCCAAGCTTGCTCTTTTGATGATTTAGAATGTTGGGTTTGTTTTTTTTTTTTTAAAGTAGCCTGTCACTTTCAAAAGTTCTAAATGAGCTAAATAAAATCAATAAATAGACAGTAAATTTATAATATTAATATTAGGAGGAAAAAAAAATAGAAAGGAATTACACGTTGCTCCCTTAAAATGGTTTTCCTTGATCTGTCCTGCCACACATTTCAGTGCAAATATAGGAAACGACCGTGGTATAACAGGCTATTTTCTCTGTGTTTTTTTGTATCCCACCTCCAGCTGGGGTAGAGTGGATGGTTCACAGATGGGTGGATTAACATCTACAAAGCATCTGGCAGGGAATGCAAGCCTGTGAGGTATTCAGCTTCCCTGGAAGCTGAAGGCGTTCAGCACTCAGCCGAGAAGGCTTAATTGTGCAATGCTTTACCATGGAAGCAAATTTCTTCACTGCCCAGTTGGTTACCAGTTTCAAACTCGAAATATGAACACTCCGAGCCTTGTCAGGGTCATGTTAGACAACAGCTGTCAGGGTTTCTCGTAGAAATATTCACACAGATATTTCTCCTTCTACTATCTTGCGACAGCACATTCCACAGATCTACTTCTGTGTTACCTCTTGTACTTTTAGATGTCTTGCCTTCATTTTTAGTGAAGGACTTGGAATCCTGAAAGTGTTCAAGGATAGGGCACCCTGGTTGAGTGGAAGGTGTTTCTGGTCATGGCAGGGGGTTGGAAGAGGATGGGCTTAAGGTCCCTTCCAACCCAAACCACTCTATGATTCTACAGGACAAATCTATGGCTTACACTAGAAGCATGTGGAATGATCCCATGAATTTGGCAATGCCTCCCTATTGAAACAAGAAGGACAGAAGGCTGATGGACAGGTGGAGCTGCACCTTGATGTGCGTGGGAAGTTTATGGAGCACTTCCCACGCTCAGCAAACCAGCCAGGACCATTCCTGTCCTCCTTATGGTTTTTGTCATTGATTCTGTGCCCCACAGCTATGTAAACATTGTACAGAATCAAAATGCACAATCTCAGCACCAATGGCTTGGGGTGGAAGAGACCTTAAAGATCATCCAGTTCCACCCCTGCAATGGGAAGGGACACCTTCCACCAGACCAGCTTGTTGAGGTCTGGTCCAACATGCCTTGAACCCTTCAAGAATAATTTAATCAGTTTTGGCAAGCTAACAGATAGTAGACAATATCAAAAGGCCCCTTCCAGTGGACACATCACATTCTTCAACTTGGGAGAGCACTGCTGCTTTTCAGATGAAATAATAATTTCCCAAGAAATTGCTGGGTCACATTTTCTTAACCTTTTTTTTTTTTACCCTTGTCTTCTCTCCTGCCTCTATGATATTTTAAATATGTGACTAACTTGATGCCACAATTACCCCCTCAGAGGCAGAAAAAGGCACAAGACAGCAACAACATGAGTTTTGGCACAGCTTGTGTCAAACTACAGCTTTCATTTACAGATCCAGGAGATGGAATACATTTCTATCCAGCAAGATCATTGTGTACCATATGAATAATATTCTGGCTGAGGATAGCATGCAAAATAAAAACTAATTGACATTTTGATATAACACAAGCAAATGGTTTGCTTTGGAAAAAAAATCCTGACCACCCAGGGATAAATTTTGCATCAAAATTGAGGTTTTGTTGACTCATTTTAAAACAAGAATTCTAAATCTATCACATAAAAGCATAAGAATAACTCAGCCTTTATAAGCAGTCTGTATAAGCTGTCATAATGCAATTTTTTCGCAATGTTGTGGAAAACCCATATACCAGCTTTGAACCAGGATCAAAGTGCACATGAAAACATTTAGGTGTTTTCCACTATACCTTCTTGTCGTTGTTCAGTGTAGTTTATTTGTATTATCCAAGACTACTAGCAGGAAATCTCCCGGAGAAGAAAGACACCCCACCTTCCACGTCAGCTCTTTTGATTCCTTTCTCTGTTCACAGTTGGTGCCACTGCTGGCTTTCCAAGGGTCATGCGGATTCCTGTGCACCACGAATGGCACTGGAAAGGTGCTGAGGCCTCTTTTACAACACATCTGCTATCAAGCCCACAGGCAACCTGGCCTGCCTACTGAGTAACACCAGAAATTCAATTTTCACTTTTCATTTACAGGTTAAATCTTATACAGCTGCAAATTGAATGAGGCAGATGTGATCAGAGGGGGCCGTGAGGACATGTGCTCACCCAGCTCTGACTCCTCGGTTTGGTTTGGGATTTAAACCCAGGACTTTGGATTGTGTGGGTTCAGGTGATGGAGGTTTATTATCCAAGACTTAGGCTGTGAGCTGTGATGAAAGGCACTGGGAAAGTAGGAAGAGGGTCTGATCAACAGCAGCAAGGGAGTGTTAGGCAAAATGTCTCTGGTGAGGCACAAATTGTTGCTCTGCCTGTGGCAGGATTTGTCCCAGGATACTACTTCAGAATGGAGAGAAAAATGGGCAGGCTTTGATGATTTTGCTGTAGTAATGACACTGGCTGTGCTTGGTCCCATTACAGCTCTTCTGGAGGGGATTACCAGAGGGAGGGTGTTCTTTCCCCTACCCAAACAGAAATAGCTTCACTTTCATCTTAGAGCACTCAGCTTTCCAAAGGCATTAGAGAAGTTTCCCAGCCAAAATCTCCTAAAGAAGCCATGGTGCAATGGGACAAGAGAGAAGATCCTCTAGGGGATTGCTAAAAGAGAGGAAACAAATAGAGGGGGAAAATGATGGGTGGTGCACAAGGGAGAAGATTATTGCATCCCACATGGATCTCTCTTGTTCAGCATATTCCTAAATCATCTGGAAAATGGTGTGAGTAATGAGGTGAAAATGCTGAAATTCAACATTTTAAAAATGCAATAAAGACCTTCAGCTGAACTGAATAATTCCTTAATGGATTGTTCATTCACAAACAATTTTATATTTAAACTGTTCACTACAGTATTTGAAGTCTATTTTTAACATAGGAGACTATTTCTTCCCCAGCTCCATTTCTTCACATCCACTAGGTTTGCTGAAGAAATAGTCAAATTTTGATGGCAATTACGAAAGCCACTTGCCAATCTTCTCCACCTTCCTGAAGAAATAAATTTGTATCTTGCCTCTTATTCACATTTTTTCCCTTTCACTAACCGTCTCCAAGATTGTTAAGAGCTCACAAAATCTTGATCCTTGTTGTCCAAGTAGATCAATGAGAAAAACTCTCATGGAGTGATTTTATTACAGTTGTCATCACCTTGTCTGGGTCTAACAAGCAGATATTCAAAAGGTGAGCACAGTGAAAGAAATTGGGTGTGAATTGCTAAAATTTGTCTTGCCTGTAGCGCTTTCTACATATTTGTTGACTCCCGTATTTTAACACACCAGAACAAAAACACACCATGACAGCCCCCCGTTGTCTCAAAGTGTCTCAAATGATCCATGGGGGGAAAGTGAGACTCAGATCACCCCTATGTGGTGCTTTCAGCGAGGAATGCAGTGTAAATAGTGGAGGGAAGGTAAGTATAACATGCTCCATTATGAGAGGTGGGAAGTGCAGCAGCTGCTCTCCCCTCATTTCCAGTGGTGGGTGATGATCTACAGGCTAGAAGCATCACTGTTTCAGAGATTCTTATATCCATATGCTTTAAGGTCAAGAGGGACTGTGGAATTCTGATCTGATCTAGTACAGTGCAGGGCAATGAGTGGTGCCTTGCAATTTGTCTGTTAAAGATTCCTCCTTCTCCTCCAAATGAATGATGTTGTCCCAGGAACCACAGCTGAACAGCAGGCTCTCTCTAAAAGTACATCCAATAAATTAAGCTCTCTGAATCTAATTCTTACTTGCAGCTAAAAGGCATTGAATATAGTGATGGAGTCCAATAAATGCCTACAAATCCTGCGACCAAGTTACATTGGAAACTAATATTTATTGGATAATCCATAGTAATCCTTTGCTCCTTTAAGCTTCCAATTTTTGGGATAAATCTTCCTTCTTCTCTCTTTTAGTCCAGGGAAAACTTTAATCAGGCTTTTTTTGCCTTCTGACCCTGTACTTCACCATCATCTGCTGCAAGAGCTTGATCAAGGGATCTGTGTGGAGCTGTTTTAGAAACACCTCTGCAGCTCACATCCCACAAAGCCATCATGTGGAAACCAGACCCTACTTCTTGGTGGGTGAAAGGTTGGCACAATTTTTCCTTAAACCTTTCATCCATCACTTTGCTCTTCCTTCTACAAAGAGCAAAGAACACCTAGAGTAGAAATCACACCTGCAATATACATAAGACACTACAAAACACTGAAAATCCCAACGGTGCTGTAAAACCAAGGACTGAACCATGCAAGGTTATGGTTTGGAAAAAGAAAAATTCGTCCCTCTGTGCTAACAGAAACGAAACATGTTCATCATAAACTCAATTTATAAGCACTATTTCTGCCTCCTACTATGTTTTTCATTTCTAGAGGATTCAGATGAGAAGACACACATACACACATGCGGGAAACAATCCCCTTAAACCTATACAAAAGTTACATTTTAAATGAGAAAGGTCAAACAAGTTCAGATTGAGCCAAAGTGGTGCTCAATTAATTTCCACACCCCCTACCCTTGCCACAGTACCTGAGCACATTTACATGTATTCCTTCTGACAGATTCCTGTGAGGCAGGAAATTGGTTTTATCTGTGGCAAAGCAGGCTAAAGGATTTGTGCATGGTCACACAATGAATCTATAAGGAAAAAGGGATTTGGGCAGAAGTTTTCTCAGTTGCAAAAAGCACTCTAAGCCCTGGACTCTGAATCTATTTCAAACAAAGGTATATAAGCTTAGTCACCCATATTTTCTCAGTTAGCAGTTAGTTCTGAGTCCCTTAATGAGCTGTATAAATCAGCATTTTTCTAGGACTTAATGCAGAAAGACCTGAGCCTACTCTTTGAAACCCACAGAGCTAAATCTCCCAGAATACATACACACACCACTGCCTATTTTTTCATCCCATAAAGCAGATATGTTTGAGCCATACATAAAGAAAACACAATGGAATATCCTGAAGATAATACGGTAGAGCATCCTTTCTCTGCAAGAGATGAACAATGAAGCTGGACAAGGGTTTTTCTGCTTTTAAACTCTTTTCAATAGGACAATGCTTTTCATCAGTTAGAAGTATAGACAGAATGTGTGTCTTCCTCACAGAGTTTCATTTTTCCATCCTTCATGAAAAGCTGTGGTTTTTTAAAGGCAGAAGTGATGTCCACTGTAGTTTGGGAGAGGTCAGGGGAGAAGTTCCTCTATGTTTACCCAAACCTCAAAGTGCTTTCTGTTAAAAACAGTGTCATGGATCTTTCTGAAGGATTCAGTGGACTCACCTCACCCTCAGTGTCCTCCCTGAATGCAGCTGCCACCATGGCACTGTACTGACCTAATCATCAAACACTGTAAGAAAGATCTTGAGCTGTTGGAGAGAGCCAAAGGGAGGGACATGGAACGGTGAAGGGTCTGGAGGGGAACACATACAAGGAACAGCTGATGTTTTCAGTCTTACTGAAGAGCTGCCATTTGAGAGAAAAACATTCTCTGAACACTTGTAATGGCAGTCAGTGCCATCTCACTGGCTCAACAATGTTATAAGGGGCATAGGATCACAGGCTTAAGGGCTGCGAGGGACCTCAGAGGGTCACTGGTCCAACCTCCTGCTGAAATCAACAAAGATGGAGAGTGCACCATCTCTTTGGGTAACCTCTTCTGTTATTAACAGTTATTAACAGTTATTAACAGTTATTAACAGTTATTAACAGTTATTATCCTCGTGGAGGATAAGTTTCTCCCCACATGCAATCTGAACCACTCTCGTTTCAATTTATAGGAGTAATATTCTGAGCCCATTAATAAGCAGACTGTAACAGGATGAGGCCCCTCATCCTAAACCTTCTGAAAGCAGTCAAGCTGTGTTTATTGTCCATGTCATTGTCCTCCCATCTTTGGGCTGCAATACCAAAAGTTGAACTCAAACACGTTGGAAGACTGTCCTCACTACAGCAGAGGTAAAGGGCAGCCAGTGCCCTCATTCACTCATCCAGTTGCTTCCCCACAGGATAATCAGGTGGGTCAGACATGATTTAATCTTGGTTGTTCTCAGCCACTTTATGTGGCCATCGTGTCTCCAGAAATGGGCTCCTAGAGGTCTCACTCCATGATTTTCCCATTGATCACAACCAAAGGGATCAGTTTCTCCGAGCATTCTTTCGGCCATTTTAGAAGATGAGTTCAAATTTTACTTTTCCATCCCTCACAGAACTTCCTCAGTCTCTATGATCTTTCAAGAGCAGCAGAAAGGAGCCTTACATGGACACCATCCAGCCCTTCCAGCACCCTTGGATGCATGCTGGGTCCCATGGGATTGCATGACCCAGTTTTTCACATGTAATTCTTGACTCCTCCCTCATTCTCTCTCAGTAGCTCTTCTCCCCTTTGTACCTCTTCACTCAGTTTAGGGGCAGAGAAAGGCTTGTTGATAACAACAGATGCAAACTGGGTATCTCTGCTTTACTATGCCTCTGTTTTTAAATCATTTGTCCCATACAGCAGTGAGTCCAAATTTGCCTTGTGCAGTTGCTTACATAACTGTATGAGCTCTTTTTGTACCCCTTGTTGTCCCTTGCAAGTCTCTATTCCACCTAATCTTTCATTTTCCTAACAGCATTGTTGCATGTTCAGGGAAGATTTTAAGTTTCTCACTGGCAGCTTGTCCCTCTTCCCACCTCCTGTGCAGTGCCTGTTAACTTTAAAGCTCTGTCATGGCTCTGCTTACCCAAGCTGCTCCCCTGATACATCCACTCGTTTTCATGCCTGGAGGATGCTCAGAGGATTCTCTTTTCTCAGACTTTCCAACTTTCCAGAGCTCCTTTGCCTTCCAACAAGCTGTCCAGTTCCCTGAATAACCCAAAGTCTCTGCATCTAAAGCACAAAGTCTGTACTCACCTATTCTCAAGGAAGAAGGAAGGAAGGAAGGAAGTCTAGCAAATTCATTAGACCAGATTAGAGTAGAGCAGTTCAGTCAGAAGTAACCTACAATCGTCACTTACTTTTTATTTCCAAGTATCACCATAATTACCTCATTCCCAGGAAGAACAGGGATGAATATAGCACTGAGTAATGTTGATTACTGACTCATGCAATAATGGTCAGAAGTGTGTTAATATTTCAACAACACAAAGAATTGGTTTGGTTAATGTGATCTTTTTAATTCTTAAATAAATCAAACTATAGGACTTCTAAAAAATGAAAATCTGAACTAACACAAAGAGGTGGAATACTAGTCTCTCAGGAGGCTAGCTGTAATTAGGATTTTAATTACTTTTTGATCAGAATTTTGACTACTTCTCACAATCTAAACCTCTACAAGATCTCAAAATCTCTTTCATATATGTGTTTGCTTCTGCTAGTCATTACGCCATATTAAGTTCACACTTTTTTGATGTTTTTATAGTGAATTAGATAATTCCCAAAACTATCAGGAAGAGGAATGGAATAAACATTAAGGAGAGAGTTATGTGTTGTTCATACAGAGACACTTAACTTTCAACAAGTAGGTGTTTCAAATGATTTGCCTAAATGAAATAATTTTGAGAAAATTTTCATGTGGTTTCAGAATCGAATGTTGTAGGGAGAATGGTTTATATTGAAAGGCATCTCAAAGCTAAGCTCATCCAGTTCCACCCCCTGCCCCTTCTACCAGACCAAGTTTCCCCAGGGCCCATCCAACCTGGCCCTGGACACTTCCAGGGATGAGGCAGCCACCACAGAAGTTCTGGGCAACCTCTTCCATCCAGTCTACACAAAATGTAAGTTGTAGGGATGCTGTAATGATTTATAATGATGTTGTAAAGCCTGGCAATGCTCTTTCACTTACAAGAGCAGCATCCCCTTCTGTTGGATTTACTCTCTCTGCTAAAAGCCTGGGTTTTTTTAAGTAAACCAAAGCGATAAGAAGCAGAAAGGAAAAAAGATTGCCTTAGGAGGGAAGATAGATGGAAAACCAAAGGCTGTCTTGGGTCAAACCTGGCCTTTCACCTGTTGTTCCTAAGAGGTTAGTGAAATCTGGAGGCCAGATGGGCAAGCACGCCTATGAGACTGGCTCAGGGGGGTCCCTCTGCTCCAAACACTCTCTCTCCATCCAAGTTTGAGTTTAAAAGAGCTGCTCACTAATTGCAGTAATAGTCTCGACCGCTTTTTAATTACATATGCCAGCACACCAGAATTTCTGAGTCGTTTTTTTTTCTTTCCCCTCCAAGGACACCTTGTGACCACTCCAAAAGTGTCAAATGCAGATATAAATATCAGAAAGGAGCCCCGGAGCACTGCAGAAACTCTGCAGTTTATCTTGGAGACATGCAGCAGCTTCCTGACAGCTTGGCTTCGACTTCAATTTTCTTTCTCCCTGCGCCAGGCACCATATGCTGACTGCTACACTGAAATGACACTTAACCCACAAGCCTGCAACAGAGAGGCTATATTTAAATTCAACTGTTAGGTGAAAGTGTGCTTTAGAAAAACCTCCAGGAAGCTGCATCCAGATGGTTACGGCGAAGAATCTATATCTAGGGATTTTGGGGGAGGATAGCAGGTTACAGCAGCATCACTCCTGAAGTTGTGGCTATATAGGGATATTCTCTTTCCTTTCAGGTAGAACTAAAACCATTGAATAATGCAGTGTTTGGCCTTCATCAGCTTGACCATTTGGAAGAAAAAAAAAATTTAATAAACTTGGTTTCTCTGGGATTTTCTGTAACTGTTTCTCTCTGTGTGTATCAGTCTTAGCCTCTTACTTGAAGTTAACCTAACAAAGTAAATAGAAATTTTAATACATTTATTTCAGCATTTTGTCAGTATAACTTTACTTTTAAATGGCAGAAAGACACTGGAGGAAAGCTCTATAGCTGTTGGAATTACCAGCATTGAATATTTGACATTCTGAATTAGATCATTCCCAGCATTTTAGCCTGTTCCATAAAGGGAGAGATGGCAGTCAGGGAGCTGATTATGTTTTCCACATTTCCAAAGGAAATGTCAGTCCTGACAGTACCTAAAGCAGTTCAACAAAGCTGTGACATTGACACAGTTTTTGACTTCAGTTTTTTGGAGGAAATGCTTTAGAGTATCTGAGGATATTTATACTTTAATGTTGAAGAGTTCTTTACTCTGTCTAATGACCCACTGTGGTTTTCAAATCACTTTTGGAGATTGAGAACAGATGAACATGCAAAAATCCTCAGGTTAATCACACATTCTTTAGATAAGGGGAACATCTGAGCTCCAGCCTCTGATATGACACCATATATTTCCATTCTACGTGTCTTTTTTTGAAGCAAACAGATGAAACAGATGTGAATCAATACTGTTTTCTGAGATGCTTCCAGAGCAGTAACTTCCCAAAGTAAGCTCACATCTCATCTGGTTGTGTTTAGCACACTGTTGCTATTATCACAGTGATTGCATGAAGCCATTAGTCTAAGTGTGTGTAAAACATCCCTCAAAATTTCTTCCCTTCACACCCCTCAGCACACACAAACAGGATGTTAATACATGCATACATGCTTACTACAAAGGGTATTTGGGAATATTTCAGGCATTCAGCTAATTTCAGAGAAGTCCAGAACTTTCTTACAAGCACACTGTAACAGTAAATATGAGGGCAGGATGTTCTCAAAGCCCACCTAAAGCATCCTGCAAAGGGAGGGTGATGGAAAATTGCATGTATGTGTATGCAGATACACACACATATATATACATTCAGACTAGCAAATGAATTTCAGAACAAGTACATTATAAAATATTGTGATTAGGAAGCCAGCAGTATGCTTCTCACAGAGAAAACCATGAAATCCCATCAATAAACAGTGAAAAAACACTATCTTGAAAAAAATAAAGTTACACCTCTAAAGCTTGATTGAATTGACCAACATTTCTGTTTGACCTGGTCAGTCCCCAGCACAACACCAATCTCACACAAATCAAACAAACCTACTGTTTGTCCTCACATTTTCTTAGCAGAAGTCTGGGACACCTCAGTTCTGCTCGTCCCCAAAGACCTGACCTGCAAAATTCAGTTTAAGAAAGCTCAAGATCAATCTTTAAAGATTGGTCTCAGCTAATGAGGCATGGCGTGTTGGCAGAGCACTTTCTTTATGGCCCACATTGGCCTCAGGAGGCACATCCTGTGCAGAGGAGGACAGGTTTATTTGCCATTGATGCACCCAGTTATTTAGCTGTGCTACAAATTCATCTCTAATCCAGTTTACAAATGAGTATCCATGTAAGGAATAGCCCAGTTCATTTTCACTCAGTTTAAGAACAGAGATCGACTTTTTAGTGACAATTACAGCCATTCAGAAGAAGAAAAATTCACCATATGAGGAAATTTACCTGTGAGATCTCCAATCAGGCTATCCACAGTGCCCTGTACAACTAACACAGCTGAATCCAGCTCTAGAACCCATTTGGCAAAACTGAAAGCCTAAACACTCCCCATCTGAACACATACTCACTATCATATATAGAAAAGATTGTTACACTGCATTTAGTACTTATTCTTGGGAGGTTTTCATCCCTCTTTCCCACATGGTGATTTCTCCTAAAGAGTAGAGCAAGAGGGGCAGGATTTTCTCCTGCCCTTGTTCCTCTGCACTGTTAATGCAGAATGCTCCTGACCACCTTGGTATGGGATGCATTTCAGAGCACAGCCTCTAAAATATAGAAACATACAATTATGGAACAATTAAGGTTGGAAAAGCCTTCTAAAATCATTGAGTCCAGCCATTAAGATAACACTGACAGGCCCAGCACTAAACCTTGTCTCCAAGTACCACATCTAATGTTTCTGAACACTTCCACTCCACCACTTCCCTGGGCAGCCCTTTCCATTACTTTACAACCCTTTCAGTGAATAAATTTTTCTTGAGATCCATCTATAGCATGGAAGTAAAGGAAGCACAGGTTTGGTAAGTAGATAACAGGAAAACTTCAGCCAAAATGTTTTTCTCCTCTCCAAAAAGTATTTCTTGACCTGTCCAGAATGTTTGAAAAAAAAAAAAGCAGTCCCCAAAAGTAAGGAAACAAAACACGTTACCACCCAACTGAAGGGCTTTTGTTGTTGGATTGGGGTTTCTAAAATAAAATAAGTACAAACTGTAATACCCCTAATAGGTAGTATGTAATATAATGTAATAACAAAACCTATACTAACAGTGAGTTCATATCTTGGAATTTGCAATTCCAGCTGCTGTGGGGTAGGGTATGCCATTAGAAACCAGAATTAATAGGAATTCTGCTTTATTCCACATCTTGGGTAGAGAAATCTCTTTGCAAATAAGCCAAGGACATCACTGTCAGTGCCACTGTCAGAAGCCAACACCAAGGGAGGAAGGGTAGAGGGGATTGTTTATCTCCCAAGCTATTCTGCAGCAAAATGTTATCTCCATTGCTTATTCTACAGCAAAAGTTAGTAAATGGCAACACAGGAAGTAAAATTTTAGCAGCTTATAAAAGAAAATCATTTGGGTTTAGGTGAGAGATATAGTGTCATCCAGTGGCACAACCAGGTGGCAAAATTTACTTAAGGCAGGATGACATAAATGATATAAAATTAAGTTGAACCAATGCACTTCACATTATACAAAAAATGTACAGCAAGAAACTTTTTGAATTCAACTTTAGATCTCTTATCTGAACTTACCACCTGTAAATTTTCCCTCACTTATGTTTAAGAACCACAGAATTTTACTGCCCTGTATCAATGCTGCTGCTCTGCAAACTGCTTTCCTGCTCCCTAATCATCAGATCCACAGTACTTTGCCACCTCCTGTAAGTAATTCAGTCCAATGTGTTAAACTCCTCTAATTCACAAAATCCTCAAGGTTTTCCTCCTGTCAGACCGAGCTTTTCACTTTTATTGTTATAGCCTCACATCATTATTCATTTTGTTCCTCTTCCATTCTCTGTCCCAAAGCTTTTTGCCATCAGGATATGAACCTACTAAACCAAACCAGGAGGTATAATCTTGTTAAACATGTCAACTAATTCACACAGTTTGCCACTAATGACAGTGGGACCATCCTGCTTAATATGAAACTGGTAAGCCATCTTCCTCAGTACAGCAATTACTGTCCTTAGGTACCTAAATAAACAAATGTCACACCAAGGGCTGTAGTCTTTTAAAAATATGAGGTTCTTTTGAAAATCTGTTTCTGACTGTTAATGCTAAGATGTACAGAAAATGTCAGTGATTGACTAGTGAGGAAAAAAAAATGCTACTTAAACAGCATATTTAATTGATATGGCATTAGCCTCAATGACAGTTAGAGAACATCAAAGACAGAACATATCTGTGTCATGAGGAATACGAAGCAAAAATGGAACTTCAGCAGAATGATCAAATTTAATTCAAAGAGCAACAATAGTTAGGATAACAAAATATGCTATGCAGTAAGTTTACTCATCCTCTTAACTTTATTTGTGCAGCCTGAAATTGGATTCCATAGAAATGCAAAGTTTTACAGATTGCTGAGATCTGAACCTTTATCTTTCCTTGCAGGCTATTTGTATTAATCTACTTTTCTTTGAAGCACAGAGCTATTAAACTGTTAAAGCTCATTTAAAATGTGGCCATATTTCTATCAATAGACCCAGATAGTTGAATTATAGATTTTAATTATGCTTTTTATACTTTGGACATGCTTACTTAGAAATATTTGCAACAAAAATATGCAATTAAAGAGCTTTTATTGCTGCTGATTGGTGAATTGTGTCTATATTGACAGCAAGAGGTAGCTTAGCATATAGGAGAAATTACATAGGCCACTTTCTATTAGTGACTAATACAAAAACCATGGCCAGCTTTGTTCCCTTACCTTTATTACTACTTTATCATGAAATCAAAGCATGTGAAAATGTAAAAGGCCATGTGCTTTAGCAGTGAGATACAAGAATATTTCACACTTGAGTAGCACCCATCCTACAAAGGCAGTTAAATACACAACTGGAAAATCGGAATTTATGCTGTTCATCTGACATATCTGAATAACTTCTCCAGTTTAGCAAAAGCAGACCTGGCCAGTTTCCATCCTGTAATATTCAATCACTTGCCCCATTGCAAACTGCAACAGTAAGATGGTCATAGCATGGGGGGAAATTAAAATAAAACATAATTAAAAGAGAAAAGTGGGAACAAGCACTGCAGTAAAACAGCAAAGGTGAACTCCATTTGTTTTTCAGGGTAACAAGGAATGTGTGGTTCTGTGCTTTGCCTGATTTGAAATTAAAAAAAAAATCATCTTGTACCATCAAATACTCCTGGCACCAGACTGGAAAGAGATACAGAATAAACCTAATCCTTTCACAAATACCACCACTCTGACCAAACTTACATAGCATGAGCTGCATTGAGCACATTAGAGAAAAAAGAAAAAAAAAAGAAAAAAAAAAAAAAAAAAAAAAAAAAAA
>VWYO01026480.1:7369-19223 GCA_013400275.1 Rhadina sibilatrix | reverse complement strand
AAAAAAAATCATCTGTAGCTAATGAGAGACAAAAAGCCATCCTGCTTTTCAAACTTTCCTTTTGGCTCTCTGCTGGCTCTGGACAGATGGGGCTGGTGTCTTCCTTTCTTCTGGAATGTCCTCTGGATCTGCTCTGGGTTTGATTTTCAGCACCACTGAGGATGTGGTGTTGCTGCAGAGAGGACAGAGGGGGGCTTTGCTGAGCCCTGTCAGCCAGGTTCAGCTTCCCCACAGCCACTGAAGGGGATAATCCATATTTTTAGCTGGAACGTGGCAACTTTTCCCACATGAGGAGCTGCTCTGCAGGCTCAGCCAGGAATTCGAAGGGTTTTCTTTTACAGGAGCATGGAGTGAAAGGACAAGGGGTTTTCAGCTGGCAAAGGGCAGGGAGAGATGGGATTTTGGGAAGGAATTCCTGGTTGGGAGGGTGGGCAGGCCCTGGCACAGGGTGCCCAGAGCAGCTGTGGCTGCCCCTGGATCCCTGGCAGTGCCCAAGGCCAGGTTGGACACTGGGGCTGGGAGCAGCCTGGGACAGTGGGAGGTGTCCCTGCCCAGCAGGGGTGGCACTGGATGAGTTTTAATGTCCCTTCCAACCCAAACCATCCTGGGATATTCCATGAATCCACAATCTACTGTTTTTGTGCTTGCACTGGACAAAGGAAATGTCCAATTTTTCCTCATTTATGTTCCTCACAAATGTTCCTCATTTAGAAAAAGATCCAGTGTGTATTTTCTCAACTTCTGGTACCTGCTTTTTGCCTTGGTTTGTTTTGTTTTGTTTTGTTTTTAGCTTTGCTTGGTTTGGTCTTTCCCCTTCTTTCTCTCCCCCAAGCTTTTGTAAACAAACATCCCCCAAAAAAACAACAAAGCAGGGAAACAACAAGCCTGGGGTTGGGTACAAGCAGCGGCTTGAAATGAGGTGAGGGTGCAACTGAGATGTGAGAATCCTGGTGCCTGCCAAAATTCCCATGTGAGAGAAGAAAATTAAACCAAGAAGCTCACGCCAGGCACCTCGGAGGTTCTTTGTGGGAACCAAGGGGGTGGACATTCCCTGGCTGGGATAATCTGTGTGTGTGTGAGTAATTCCCACCATGAATTTTGAATAAGGCCTTAGGAAGCCAGTTTGGGGCTGGGAATGGTCTGTCCAGTCAGAGATATTCCTTGGCTTTAACCCTTTAGGTGAAATTATTCCCAAATTTTAATTGGTTTTGGTGCAAGTGTCAGACTGGGAGAGGCTCCTTGTCCTGTAAAAGTTTGGAGGATGGAAATATTCCCTTCCTTAAACAGGGAGGAAAATGAAAACCTCAGCTATCCCCAAGGC
This sequence comes from Rhadina sibilatrix, assembly GCA_013400275.1. Classification (NCBI taxonomy): domain Eukaryota; kingdom Metazoa; phylum Chordata; class Aves; order Passeriformes; family Phylloscopidae; genus Rhadina; species Rhadina sibilatrix. Next base: position 17,902 of record VWYO01026480.1, on the reverse strand, counting down.
AATTATCTAAATGGTAATTTAAAAATGAAACATCTCAGCTGAGGGGTTTTATATGAACCATTCCCATTTTTTAATGTCATTTTGAGTCAGCTCCTGTGAGTCACTGATAAGCTGAGTTTTCCTTCAGACCAGGAGCTGATTCTGTCACACAAATGGAGAAACAATGTAGGGAATTATAGATGTGTCTGCTCTGGGAGGAAACTTTTGTTTTCTTACTCTTTTCCTTCTCTGAAATAGCATTTTTCAGGCAAAATCAACTTCTCCAGCCTCACCACTAACTTCCCTGCGTTTGTTTCTAGGGGGCTTTTCTACCCTGAGTTTTTCTTCCCTTTGAGCAGATTTTAATGTAGCATTCCTCTTTACCCTCTGCTTGTTTTCCTTCATGATCTCTTCTGCTGAAACTGATAAAAAAAACCTTTGGAACAGACGAGCAGATGATGCCCATCACATCCTTTCTCCTTTTTATAATATTCCTTTTGTGTTTTTTTTTTTTTTTCCCCTAACAGACAGCAAAGCACCAACTCTTTTTCACTCTTTTTCCAGCACTGCAGGCTTTGACCTTTGGAGATTTTTCTTGTCCAAGTGCTGGCCTTAATTAGAGTCTCACTCTCCTCTCCAAGTGCTGAGGTGAGGTCAGCTGGCCTCTCCTTCCTCTCATCACTCTTGGCTCCTTTTATTAAGGCAGAGCTGCTGAAGCCACTTCCCAGTCCCCAAGAACTGCTGCCAGTGTTTTAAGTCTTCAGTTTATCTCCCTTATCAGGATCTTTGCTTTTCACACTTAATTTAAGCAGATTGCAAGTCCAGGCCTCTTTGAGGCAAAGAAAATCTCCTTTAACCTTTCCACACTTGCTCTCCTCAGCTCTGGCCCCTGCCGTGCTCTGACTCTGGGTTTATCTGCCTGAAAAGGGATTTGTGTAGGGATAAAAAGGGGATTTGTGTAGGGATATCTCCCTGATAAGAGGGAGATTTGCAGCGTGGCAGGAAAACACATCTCAGCAGCACCAGGGAGAGGGATTATCCTAATTATTACCTAATAAGTATCCTAATCTTGTATCACTGCAGCACCGTGGGGTTTGTTTCTCTTTTTTCCTCACAGAAGCAGAAACTTTGGCAGAGGCAGGCGCAGGAAACAGAAGGGGCTGAAAGGTTGGGTTGTGCTGGGGAGGTCCTTTTTCCTGTTTCTCCTTTTTCCCCCGTCCTTGCATTGGGAGCAACAGAACATCCCCAAAAAATCCCAGCGCAGCCCCTCTGCCAGCCTGGGCAAGCACAGCTTCCCCAGGGGAGAGAGGAAAACCCTTCAAGGAATCCCAGAGTGGTTTAGGTTGGAAGAAACCTTAAAAGAAAAAAAAAGTGAAACCTCTGAAAGTAAATGAACTTCTAATTTATTGACTTTGAAGAGGAAGTCACTCCCTTATCTCCCTTCCTGGGATCATGGAATTCCAGAACGCTTCAGGATCATCCAGTGCCACCCCTTCCACTGTCCCAGGCTGTTCCAAACCCTGTCCAGCCTGGCCTTGGACACTTCCAGGGATGGGGAAATCCACAACCTCTGAAGATCCCTGAGCCTGGCTGTCCAATGTGTCAGAAAGAAGCGTGGAATAGAAGTCAAACTCCTCATGGAATCTTGCAGGGTGGTTTTCCGTCTCCTCCCGCTATGAAGCGCAAAATGTTTCAACTTCTTTGTGCCCTGTGGTGACCACACAGCTCCTGTGGGAATCTCACGTGCTTGGAAAGCTTCTGTGTCCTCCAGCAGAGACTTTAATGTGCTGGAAGTGAAACCTTCCCAATTTGTCACCTTGGGGGATTGAATTCATCCCTTCTTTTCTCGGCCAGCACTTCGTGTCTCTTCACTGAGGGATCAAAGAGGAAGCTCAGGAGAAGTGATCTCAGAGAGGACTCCAAGACTTTTGACTAAAACCACTCAATGCCCAACGATCAAGGCTTTGGGGGTTTGCACAAAGCCAAGGAAAAGAGCTGGGAACTACAAACAGAGCCCTTATGTCCCTTAATTCACTAATTCCTTTCCTCCTCATTAATTCCAACTGGGCGCTGACGAGTTATAGGGATCTTTTGTGTCTTCAGAATGGTTTCAGCTTTGCCCGCTCTGCTGTGACTGTCCCCAGCAGTGGTGGCACAGCCCTGAGTGCCCGGAATTCCCCAGTGTCCAGCCTGGCTTTTGTGTCCCAGGGAAAGCAGGCAGGGGGAAAAGGAAGCGCTGGTCGTGAAGAGAAAGCAGCAGGGAAGAACAGCAAGAGGAATCTGCTGAGCAAGCACTGAGGGTTGAATTTCCAGGCTAAAGGGAGCATTTCGGGAAATTAAGCAGGGAAATCAAGCATTTTCCTCAGGGATGACCAAATTCCTCTGAACAAACTAATTCTGGCGTGTTCAGCCCAGAGCGTTCCAAAGTTAGGCGTCAGAGTGAAAAAATCCCTCCAATTTTTTTCCCTAAAACCAGAATTAATAAATGCTAGATTTTTTTTTTTTCTGATTATATTTTCCTGGTGGAGCAGTAAGATTGTTGTCACACATCTTCAAGGCTTTTCCAGGTGCCTTTCTTTTGAGCTGATCCTGGAAAAAGTGCTGGGACTTGATGGCAAATACGAATTGCCGTGAAATTCCCAATCATCTCATGGGAGGTGGTGACATTGCAATCCCTTTGCAGGCATTTGAAGCCTTCTCTTGCAGTCCAGAAAAAGCCACTTTTGCTGCTTTTGCAAGGCAGTGTTTTCCAAGGAGTGTGATTGTCCAGAGTCAGTCCCTGTTACCATTCCAGTACTGAAAGGAAGACATAAAGGAAGGCTGGAGAGGGACTGGGGACAAGGCATGGAGTGACAGGAAAAGTGGGAATGGCCTTAAACTGAAGGAAGGCAGAGTTAGGTGGGATTTGGGGCAGGAATTGTTCCCTGGCAGGGTGGGAAGGCCCTGGAATAAAATTCCCAGAGCAGCTGTGGCTGCCCCTGGATTCCTGGCAGTGCCCAAGGCCAGGTTGGACACTGGGGCTGGGAGCAGCCTGGGACAGTGGGAGGTGTCCCTGACATGGCAGGAGTGGCACCTTAAGATCCCTCCCAACCCAAACCATTCCATCATTCTGGCATTTTTCCCCCTGGCTCCCTGTCATACACAATCTGGGGCACTTTTTAAACCTGAAGTGGGCTCAGAGCACATTTTTGCCAACAGCTGCTTTGTGCAGGTGTCAAAGCTGGTGAGTGAGCAAACTTTGGAGGGATCCTGCCTGGAAAGCATGTGTAGAAATGAAGCTGCTTCCTGAGAAAAATAAAAGCTTGGCCTTGGCACAACCCCAGCTCTGCTGGCATCGTGTTTTTAGAGAGCTTTTGCTTAAATATCTCAAGTGTTTGCTCAGAGGTTGAGTTTCAGCTTTGGATTCTGTAAAATCAGGGCTCAGCCATTCCTTGGGAAGTGGGGAATAAAATTCTTGCTGCTTTCAGAGCAGGATTAACTATTTAGGGATCAGGGTGGGCTGGGTACTGGAAGCACTGAACTCTTGGGGTTCCCAGTCAGTTCTAGGGGGAGCCAAAAATGCTCTGGTGGTTTGGGGTGTGGCAAAAGGGATTTTCAAAAGGCACTCTTGGTAGGGAGATCAGTGAAGAATTGTCTCCCATGTTCAGTGGGAAGTTGTGGACTCCTCGTCCCTCTAAGTGTCCAAGGTCAGTTTGGAAAGGGCTTGGAGCAACCTGGGATAGTTGAGTGGAGTCCATAAAGCCAGTTTTAAATAAGAACAACAATAACAGGAACAAAATCAAGCAAATGTCATGATTGGAACTTTAAAAGATGTGCAGGTGATTCAGCTTCATTTGCAAACTTCACCGAAGTAATTTCCTCGAGCCTGTGCTGTCAGGAATAATATCCTGGTGACCTAACCCTGGGCTAGAAGAAATCCTCCTTCTTTAAACAGTTAATTGGAAAAAGATATATGGCTCAAACGTCTTTGTTTTGTAGATCTGGAGTAACTTTGATCTCTTTGTTCTGTGATCAGCATTAAAACTGCTCTGAGATCAGCTTCTCTTTCTGGTTAAATTCTCAAATGTGATAGATGATCACTGTGACACTTCCACAAGCCAAAAAGCGGGGGGAAAGGGTAAAGAATTTTAGATGATCTCCCTGGTTCTTCGCTGTTTTGTTTCATTTATTTGTGGAAAGCACCAGGCCACCGGTGCCTGCAGGCCTCAGTCTGAGGCCTGGGGTGGCTCTGAGAGAGGGAAGAGAAGGGAGGGGAGGGGGGGGAAATGAGAGGACCTCGGTGCATTAAAAATCACTTTCTGTGGAAACAATTAGTGCCGTAAGTGGATTCTAGAGGCTGGGCAGGGAGATCACTTACAAGCACCAGCTCTGCTAAAACGCCCATAAAGAGTTCCGCGCTTCTCAGAAGTCGGCGCGGAGACGCCGCTTTATTGGAAGTCACGGGCCCATTTTCACGCTGCTCCTCCGTGGAAATGAGCTCATGTTTGGGTCGTGCTCAGCCTTCCAAATTGCCACGATCCCCGGGGCTTTGCTGGAGGGGAAGCCTGCCGGGGTGGAGCGGCTGCGGGGCGGCGTGTGGGGCGGGCTGAGGTTTGGGGTGACCCGTGTGGGGTCACCGGCGGCTTCCACCTCCTCTGAAGCCTTTCCAGAGCCGTGGCTTAGATAAAAGTCTGGGTTTCCTTTCCCTTCCCTTCCCCGGGCCTGTAATGGGTAACTTGGGAGAGCTGGGCTTTGTGAAAACCTCAGGAGCTTGAGTTTTGACCCTGGGAAACCAAGCAAAGCCGTGTGTGTGGCTTGAATGTGGCTCTGTGCTTTCGTTGGCTTTCTGTTTTTCACTTTGCCCCGTAATTGGCACTCCAGGCAGGTGAATATCACCTAACAAATGTCAGTTGAGAAGAAGCTTTAGCTGTTCTAGATTATCTAATAATTGCCAAGTGCAGAAACCCTTCCAGAGATGAAGTCCTGGCTGAGCTGGATTAGATTTTAGGCTTCAATCCCAATCCTTTGGGGTTTGAACCATCAAAGGATTTTAGGCCAGACCTATCAGTACTTGCACCAAGGAGAAGAGTCAAAGAATTCTCCTCACACCCAGGAAGAGCTCCCATAAGTTTCAGAGGTAAGCTGATTCTCCACCACTGAAATTTTTTAGGAACAAGTTTAAACAGCACTGCTGATTCAGACCTTTTTTTTTCCTTTTCTTTATATCATTTGCAAATGATCTTTAACATCAGTTTTATGTCCCCTTGCTGTGGTGAGCAATCCCATTTTCCCACTTCTTATCCCACTTTTTGAAGGCTCTAGCCAAAAGCTGACACTGTTCTTTAAAGGAAAGAACATTTAAAGGAAATGTTCAAATTACTTCCTTCACAGGAGTTCTTGGATTTTTATTATCTTTTTAATCAACTCACGACTCATTCCAGGTGGCTTGGGCCATCCGGCTGAGTCTGTCCCTCCTACTCAGCAGCACAGGGCTATTACAGGGAATTCCATTATTTATGGACGTGAGTTGTGCAAAAACAGGCAAAAAATGTTGGCTTTTGAGGGAATTTTTCTGCTCTCAGATGGGAAGGGATTGTAAATCTCATTTCAATCTCCCTGTGGTGAGCAGGGAGCTTTCTACTATCCCAGGTTGCTCTAAGCCCCATCCAACCTGACCTGGAACACTCCCAGGGATGGAGCAGCTGCTCTGGGCACCCTGTGCCAGTGCCTGCCCACCCTGCCAGGGAACAATTCCTGCCCAAGATCCCAGCCAGCCCTGCCCTCTGGAAGTTTGGAACAATTCCCCCCACTACAACCTCTTGTAAATAACCCTCTCTCCATCTTCATTCTCTTCCTTCTTCTTCCCATTCCAGTTCTCACCCTGATCTCTTCCTTCACCTGCATGGTCCAAATCTGCTTCTCAATTCCTGAGGTAAAAAAAAAAAAAAAAAAATCTGAATTTTGACCTTTTGACCACTCTTTTGAGGAGATCTGCAGCAGTTTTTCTCCCTGCTGAGTTCTCCTGCTGTTCCACAGCCAGGAGAAGGCCCAGGGTGGGGTAAATTGCTGCACCAATCCCACCCCTCTCCTCTCTTAACCTCGGCTTAGCTAATGCAGAGGAGCAGCCCAAGCAACTGGGTTCAAACCAGGCCAAGCCCAACTCCATTTTGCAATTAGCTGGAAAGAATTTTTGCTGCACATTTGGCCTAAAAATAATTTGTAAATTGACCAGAGCCTGGTACACGGAATGGTTGCAGATATTTCAGGGATTGATTTCGCATGAATAATTCAAGCGGAGCGCAGAGACAAAAGTCTCTTTTAAATATGTGGGGGTTTTGAGATACATTTTGCAACAGGGAGAGGAACAACTTCTTGCTGATCAGTTTTTGGGCTGGTTCTTCTCAGGACTCAATGATACTCCTGAGCAAGGAAAGAGTAGGATCCAATCCTACTTTTTGTTATGATTTGTCCCTCTAGAGTTATGAACCTTCATGGGATCGTTCCCATAAACAGCGTCTGCTGTTTCTAGGTTTGTGCAAAAATACTTTTCACCTGCAGGATTTTGTGTGTTTCCTGAAAATTCCAGATATGAATGGATGTCACTCCACTGCCTTTGATGATCCCACTGGCATTAGAAAAGCTAATTTTGAGCTGGACAGGCTGGAAGGGGCTACCATGGAGGAGCCCAAAATAACACCATGATGCAGAATCCCAGGAGAAACAGAAAAGTCCTTTTAAAATCCTTTTTAAATCCTTTAAAAATCCTTTGAAAGACAGATCTACTCTGATATTCCATGGAACAGAAGATTGAATTTCCCACTGGTGTAAAATAACATGAAAAACCACGCTGAGGACAGCCCTGGTGAGCTTGAGATCACCTTGATCCCAGGCAGAGCAGAGCACCTGAATTCCTTCCCTCATGCTATTGGGAGGAGATGGAAACTGGGCAAAAATTTAGAAAAGAAGCCACAAGTTTCCAGCTGGAATCCTGGAAAGAAGAGACACTCATCATAGCATCAGCTTTTGGTGTTTTTTTTTGTTTTATTTTTCATGAAACCAAGGCCTTTATTCCATCATTTAGAGTGTTCTGTTCCTCAGAGCATAAAAGCTAAAATTCCTGAGAATGGCATTTGCTGCGAATTTTCTGTCAGATTTTAATGCTCTCCAATACCCAGAGCACAATTAACATTATGCCTAATGGGTGGTGGGTATCTGTGGTACCCTGCCCCCCTCCCCCTGCTCTGCAATTCCATGGAAACTCCTCTGGGATGCTCCTGGGAATGTGGATTTTAATTGCTTTAAAGCCTGGGACTGGGAGAGGGCTGGGATGGCATTACACACACGAGATGTGCTGCCCATTTTCTGTCCAGAGCATTTGCACTGTCAAACTGATTTTAACTGCAGGGGTTTGAGATTTCCTGTTCTTTCCTCAGCCTGATTCATGGCTCACTCCTGTTTTTTACTGCAATGATAAATGGTTTTCCATGAAGCAGGTGAAAGCTCAGAGCTCCTGTATCTACCACATGTATCCCTCAGCTGACACAAAATTCAAGATTTTAGGGTGCAACGCGTCTCTTGGTTTACTCAGAGTTCATTTTAGTCCCTTTCCCCTCTGTTTTCCAAATGAGTTTTCAAGGAATTGCTGATGGGGTTTGATGACTGGGGATCATCTCATTCAAACCCTGTTTTGGGGTAATTCTAGGGTTGGGAACCCACAGGAAAAGCAACTTTCTGTATTTCTGTTCATTGCCTTTCTGTCCTCCTCCTCTCACCGGGCTTTCTCTACTCTCCTGTATCAAAACCAGATTGTCCCCAAACTTCCCTGCTTGGGGCTGAGCCATCCCACCTCTCTCAGCCTGGGATATCGTGGAATGATGGAATATCCTGAGTTGGAAGGGACCCACAGGGACCATCCAGTCCCACCCCTGCCCTGCCCAGAGCCCCCAGCAATCCCAGCCTGGGCATCCTTGGGTGTCCAAAGGCTCCTGGAGCTCTGGCAGCCTCGGGGCCGTGCCCATTCCCTGGGGAGCCTGGGCAGTGCCCAGCACCCTCTGGGGGAAGCCCCTTGCCCTCAAATCCAACCCCAATCCCTCCTGGCACAGCTCCAACTGCTCCCTGGGTGCTGTTGGGTCACAGGGAGCAGAGCTGCCTCTCTTTCAGTGTCCCATTCATAAAATCCTGGGATGTTTTGGAGGCATTGCTGTGAAAATTCCTCACCCTCAGAGTTTCTTTCCCCTGCCAGCAAAGGCATGATTTTTATCACCAGAAATCTCACTCAGATCTGACTTGTGGTGATTTCGGTGCTCTAAAAATCAGATTTAAATCATCAGAACTGCTGCAGATTTGACTCAGTTTGCTCTTCCCTCCAGGCTGAATAGGACTTCCAACATTTTCTATTTCTTTCATTTCTCATTCCTCTTGATTAGGGCCGAGCTCTCATCCCAACACCAGGTCAAGGATCTAATGCTGGAAATTTGATTTCCAGGAACAGACTTAGCAAATTATCCACGGAATTCTGACTGTGAGCTGTTAAATTTGGGAAAGCTTTATCCACAAAATTGATAGGAAATCTGTGTGTTTTCTCAGAGTAAGACCTTTGCCCAGCTGTTCCATGTCCTGCGGACCAAACTCAGTCTGACCTCAGGATAGAACTTCATTTCGGGGCAGTTCTTCAAGGTTTTAACATTTTCAGTGTATTTTGAGTCCATACTGGAATGAAAATAAAATTCTTGGAGCACGTTTAGAAAACCAGAATATGTCAAAATATCCCTTCTGAGCCAGGTCCTTGTATTTTCTACTGTGCAAAGCTACTTATTTTCCATGTACTCCTGGGAAATGGATGGTTCTGTGTTGGAGTTTGAGCAATTTTTCATCCCATGTAGCTTTGAAAGAGGTGAAGCCAGGTCTTAAATGAGTTTAGAAATGGTTTGGGTTGGGAGGGACCTCAAAGCCCATCCCGTGCCACCCCTGCCCTGGCAGGGACACCTCCCAGTGCCCCAGGCTGCTCCCAGCCCCAGTGTCCAGCCTGGCCTTGGGCACTGCCAGGGATCCAGGGGCAGCCACAGCTGCTCTGGAAATTTTATTCCAGGGCCTTCCCACCCTCCCAGGGAAGAACTCCTGCCCAAAATCCCATCCCCCAGTTTTTCCAACATCCACCCCTCCCAAACAAGTGGGAGCCTGATCCATGTGGCCTAAACTGGTGTTCCCACCACTGGAGAAAAATCAGCAATTTATTGTCCCCTCACAACTCTCTGAGGCCTCAATCTGAGTCTGATTCTGTCCTTAGTTCTCCTCATTTGGAATAAATCTCCCACTGAACTCCATAAAAACCCTGGAATTAAACACTGTGCTCAATGTGGCACCAGCAAGAAACGATATCCAAATATTCCTTTAGTTGATGTGAGCAGAAAGAGAGGAAATCATTGCTCCATTTTTATTAATCACTGATGGCCGTTATTATTAACACTGAAAAATATTAATTTTCCACGGGTTTTTGGGGTTTGTTTAATTTTTGGTTGTTTAGGTTGGATTTTTTTTTTTTTAAATACAAGAAGGATTCTGGTGTCTAAACTTCTAAACGCTGAGTTTACCTCACTGTTAAAATCCACATGAAATAAAACCTTCTAAACCTTCACAGAAGGTGATAACCTTCTGTGTTATCCTTTAAATCTTGACGATTAAAACAACAATAGCCATTACCAATACTGAAAAATAAGTATCAATAAATATATTCCTTTAGGAATTATCCCTGGCCTTTGGATTTCCCTCTTCTCCCACACGGATTTGGGGAGGAGCAGGGGTTCCTCGTCCTCCTGGAAGCTCGGGGGAATCCCAAAATCAACCCCCTGGCTCAGGCCCTGTTTGGAATCAATTCAGAGCATCCACGTTCCACATTCCCTGCCTGTGGAGTGCTCAACATTTCACCGGGATCTTGTAGCAATTAGTGCTGCTGGTGTGATGCAGATGCTGTGTTGACTGAGCCAATTAAGAGATCAATTAGTGCAGAGAGAGAGAGAGAGAGAGAGAGAGAGAAGAGCTCTGGGGTGACTTTGGATTTAAACGCTGGCTGCTCGCAGAGGTAAAATCAGTTTTGTGCTGATTTTTTTACAGCAGCTCTCCAGAATCAGGGAATAATCCAGGCTGGGAAAGATCTCCAGGATCAAGGCCAATGTTGGATCAATCAATTAAAAAATGGGTTCCTTCAACACCCCCAGGGATGGTGATTTGATGGCACTAAATAGGGTTTTCCAGGAATTGGAATTGCCAGCAAGCTCCAACATCTGGGTTTCTTTTTGTGTCCTAAAATCTGCATAAGATTTGCATAAAATCAAAGATTATAAGTCCGTAATGAGCCAAACACATCCCTGAGTTCAACAAGTCCATGTGACTTTTCAATGGGAATGGGGCTTAAACTCTTCATTAAATAATTATTATTTGCTTATTGTTTCCTGGCTGGAAGATTCTGGATGAAAATACCAAGTGGACATATATAAAACATATATTAATATAATATAATATAATATAATATAATATAATATAATATAATATAATATAATATAATATAATATAATATAA
>VWYO01026476.1:0-12089 GCA_013400275.1 Rhadina sibilatrix | reverse complement strand
TTTTATTTTATTTTATTTATCACAGATCAGCCTGGGAGCTGAAGGAAGTGACCCTTGTTTAGGTGTGGTTCACATGTTTTGTGTTGAAATCTTTTGGCCATTCTCAGGGACTGGGAAATGAGGAAGAGAATTTCAAACAGCAGAGATCTTCACTCTGCCTCCTCAGCAGTTTTTGCTGACATTGATTTCCCTCTAATTCCCACCTTAATTCCTTTCTCTCTTTTTCTTCTCTAGTCTTTGTGTGACCATCCTGTGCTTGCCCCTACCACTGAAAACCTTTTTATTTTGCTTCAGAACCTGCCTTTGAGGAGAAGTCCCTCCTCAAAGTCAGGTTCTGAAGCAAAATAAAAGAAGTCCTCCTCCTCCTAGGGGAGGAATATTTGTTGCAGCTCGGAATCCTCCTTGGAGTCAGGGCTGTTTCAGGATCTGACCCCTGAGCTGTTCTTCTTGCAGTATCCACGTCATTGAACGCCGCGCGCTGCCCGAATTCTTCAATGGGAAAAACAAGTCCAAGACTCCAGAAATGTGAGTAAAAACCTGGCAGTGTGGGCAGGATAAAGGAGCTTCCCCAGTCCATAAATCCTGTGGGCACAGCTGGCTACTTCCTGTAGGGCCTGAGAGAGAGACAGAGCCACTGGCAGTGTTTGGACATTGAAACATCAAAGTGGTGTTTACCAGTGTAAATATTTACCAGGTAAAAGAAAATTCCTTTCCCCCAAGTAATATTGGGACAAATTCTTGAGCTCTGTGTGGTACAAGATGTGATCAACTTCCAGAGTCATGTTCAAGTGTCATGAAAGGGTAGGAATGGAATAATCCTCCTGATTCCTCCCTCTCTCCTCACCCCACACTGTATTTCTATGTTTCCACGTGTTGTAGATCCTGTCTCAGGCTGTGGAGTGAAAATCTTCTGGTTTGAGTTTGGTTATTCAGAGTGCCGTGGATAAAGGAAAGATGATCAAAGGCTTTTGAACAATATGCTTGTTTCTATGAAAATGATCCTAAAACCTGAGATTTCACACCAAAAAAAATGCTGGATTTGGACCCCAGTGTGTGCTGGTCATTGTGGGCAGTGGGACTGGCCTGGTTGGGGTCACCTTGTCTTTATGTCAAACCTTGGCCTGGTTGCAAAGCAGCTTTTGGTGATTTTAGAAGGTGGTTTTTCAATCAAGGACTAAAGGAAGTGTTTGAGGTGTCTCCTCATTGTCCTGATGTCGTCTGGGCCCTTCATTTCCCATACTCAGCATTCCTTGGAATCCCAGAATGGTTTGGGCTGGAAGGGAACTTAAAAACACCCAGTGCCACCCCTGCCATGGCAGGGACACCTCCCACTGTTCCAGGCTGCTCCAAGCCCTGTCCAACCCGGCCTTGGGCACTGCCAGGGCTCCAGGGGCAGCCACAGCTGCTCTGGGAATTCCAGCCCAGCCCCTCCCCACCCTCCCAGACAGGAATTCAATCCCAAATTCCCATCTAAACATTCTCTCTCTCACTTTGAAGCCATCCCCTGTGTCCTGTCCCTCCATCCCTTGTCCCCAGTCCCTCTGCAGCTCTCCTGGAGCCCCTTCAGGCCCTGCCAGGGGCTCTGAGCTCTCCCTGGAGCCTTCTCCTCTCCAGGAGAACATTCCCAGCTCTCCCAGCCTGGAGAGGACAATTCCTGCAGAGGTTGTCTTTGTGCTGGAATGTCCCAGCTCAGGTGTAGCTTCAGGTCTGATAAAGAAACAGAAATTAGAGCCTGTCCTTTCTCTGGGGGCCCTGGTGGTGTTTGTGCCCTGCCCCAGGCAGTCCCTGGGGTGCAGCCAGGCTGGCACTGAGCCTGGGACAGGGCAGGAACAGGTCAGGCTGAAACTGCAGCTTCTGGCTCCAGAAAAGGGCAGTTTTGAGCTCTGAACAAGATGAGGCACTGGGATGGGGCCGTGGGAAGTTGGGATTGCCCCTCCTTGGAGTCCTTCAGGCCTTGCTGGACACAAAGCCCTAAGAAACCTGGTGAAAATTCATGGCTTGAGTAGGAGCTTGGCTCAGACACCCCCTGAGGCTCCTGGCACCCCCAAGGATTTCCAGTCCATGGTCTGTCCTCACAGCTTCTCTGCATGTGTGAGTGCAGAGGAACCACAGGTGCATCCCAGAGCCCCAGCATGGCCTGGGGGCACAAGGGGCTCTGAAGATCCTCCTATTCCACTCCCTGCCCTCCCAAAGTGGGTTTGTTCCAAACTCCATCCAGCACTGACTCTGTCCCAGCAGTTTTGCTGCCCAGGGAATTGTAGCTTGGGGGTTTCTCAGAGTGAGAGGCAGCAGACACAGCTGGATTTGTGGACAGTTTCTCTCCTGGATTTGTGCCCCTGTGGTTGTCACTGCAGGCCCAGGTGCCCTTCTCCAGCTGCCAGCACAACATCAACACTCCTGGGCTGCCACTGGGTGCTGCCTGCCAGAGAGGCAGGCTGGGGGCTCCTCCCAGTCCTCCTCTCATCCTGCAGATCTATTTTTGGTGCTGTTTTGGGATTGTAGGAGTAGCACGTGGTCCTGGCTTTGTGTTTTCTTCTGAAATAAAAGAGGACCATCCCTCTGAATGGAGATGAGTCGCCTCCAGCTGAATGTTCAGGCCAAAACACCGTGTGTTAGAGGAGCTCACACAGGTTCATCCTTGTGACAGCAGTGCCTGGGGGTGGGCCCTGGCTGAAAAGGGATTGAACTAAATCCTGCTTGACTTTTCTTCTCACTGCTGACAGGGTTTAGCTGATGGGTCGTGTCATGGCTCAAAACCAGCTCCCTTCAGAATAAACCTGGGGATGTTTCTGTCTTGGGCTTCTCTCTCCACCTCATGATGTGACCTTTGCTAATAAATACACATTTCTGCAGCCAAGACCTGTTCCTGGGCAGGTTCTTCCCCTCCTCCCCTGGAGCATTCAGGAATGTTCCTCAGTATTCCTCTGTGGAAGAGGCTCCTTTTTGTTTCTTGCCTCGCAAACATCCCACATGGAACCAAACACCTACTCCAGCAATTTCCTTCCAGCCAGTTGCACATATGATTTGGTGAGGAGGAAGATGTGGGATTTTGGCAGGGACATGTGCTTGCAGCATCTGCCTGCTCAGGCCTTGCCTGGATGATTTATATTTTTGGTTCCCAGCTGCTTCACATACTGCATGTGAAACATTCCCCCCTGGAATTTTGCAAAGGCAGAAATCTGCTTTAAAACCACTGTTTTGCACACAGCTTTGCATTGGATGCTCACTTAATAAAATCCTGGGATAGTTTGGGTACAAAAGGAGCTTAAAGCCCACCTCATTCCACCTACCTGCCATGGGCAGGGACACCTTCCATGGTCCAGGTTGTTCCAGTCCCCATCCAGGCTGGATGGTGCCAGCTTGTCTTTGGCAGATTGGCTTTGTTCCCTCTCAGGAGCAGGGCTATCAATAATTTCATGGCAGGTTATTTTCTTCAGGATAATTTGTATTAGGAAGCATCAATATATTCCAGAAACTTACTCCAGAAATGGGGGAATCTCTCAGGGGTTGTTTCTGCTCCAGCTGTTCCCAGCTGTGCTGGCTCTGGGCTCTTGTCCTCTGCTTTTCAAAGATCTCTTTTCTTCTCCATTGCTGTTGCTGTTCTCCAGCCTTTCCTGCCTCATCCCTTTGTCCATTAAAAACTCCACATGCAGTCACAGCAGTGTTCCATCCACTTCTGCTTTTCTGTGCAGCTTCTTTCCTTCACCCAGGGATGCACAAGAATTATTTATCCTGTTCCTGCGTGAAGACCAGACCCCATCATTTTCACCCTGAAGCTTCTATTCTATTGTGGGAATATTTGATCAGTGACCAAGTCACAACAGATAATTGTGTGCTTTACAATTTGAAACATGTTTCCACGTGCAGCTAATCCAAACAGAGGGGAAAAAAATCCAGAGTGAAAGAGCCTGCGAGAGCGTGAATTCCACTTACCCATTGGTTTTTGGTGCTGGTTCTGAAACGCCAGCAGTCAAAGAGATCCGTGGGTGTTTCCTCCTCAGGAGGGGCTGTTTGTGGGGCTGAGTGTTGGAGGTGTGAGGGCACACCCAGATTGCTGGGGCTGTGTTGCAGATACCTGGCCTACAGGAACTTCATGATCGACACGTACCGGCTGAACCCGCAGGAGTACCTGACCAGCACAGCCTGCAGGAGGAACCTCACCGGGGACGTCTGCGCCGTCATGAGGTGACAGCAGAGCTCTGGCCCTTTGGCCTTGGAGCTTCTGGATGTTTCCAGGCCTCAGCAACGGCGTGGAATAACTGAGGGTGGGGAAGGCCTCCAAAGGTTGAGTCCAGCCCGTGTCCTGTCCTAACCAGGGTAGTGAGTGCCACGTCCAGGCTCTCCTTGGGTGCCTCTAGGTCACCTCCTTGGGTAGTTCCAAGGTCTGAGCACCCTTTCCATGGGGAGATTCCTGGTGCTGTCCAACCTGAGCCTCCCCTGNCCTGACCAGCACAGCCTGCAGGAGGAACCTCACCGGGGACGTCTGCGCCGTCATGAGGTGACAGCAGAGCTCTGGCCCTTTGGCCTTGGAGCTTCTGGATGTTTCCAGGCCTCAGCAACGGCGTGGAATAACTGAGGGTGGGGAAGGCCTCCAAAGGTTGAGTCCAGCCCGTGTCCTGTTCTAACCAGGACAGNGCCCCTTCCCAGCTCTGTTCCCTGCCCTAGACACGCTCCAGCCCCTCAGGATCTTTCTTTGGGGCCCAGAACTGGACACAGTCAGGCTTTCATTTATACATCCCACTGCAGTGCCCTCAGGTGTGCACACAGTTCCTACTCTGGGATTTCTTTTGCTGTTTGGGATTAATGAAGGACTAGAGGAGCTCCTGGGTCTGGATTTGATCCAGAAACAATCAGCTCTGTCCTTTTAAGATCACCTCCCAGACGAAGCACAAGCACAGCTTTGGTGGCAAAGGTTGGATTTGCCCCTTTTTTCACAGGGTCCACGCCTTCCTGGAGCAGTGGGGGCTCATCAACTACCAGGTGGATCCCGAGAGCCGCCCCATGGCCATGGGGCCCCCTCCAACCCCCCACTTCAACGTGCTGGCCGACACCCCCTCGGGGCTGATGCCTCTGCACATCCGCACCCCTCAGGTGAGCACAGGCTCCTGGCTCTGCCCAGCACTGCCAGCTGGGCACCTCCCCTTCCTGCCCAGCTGGGCACTGCAGCTGGGCCACTTCTGTGCAGAGCGCCTGGCTCAGATGTTTTAATGTCTGGGGCTTGTGTTCAGCTTCTCTGTGCAGTTTGTGTTCTGTTGGATAGCTTGGATTGTCTTGGATAACTTGGAGTTCCTGCCCCTTCTCCCCTTTCCCCTGGAATGTTTGTTGCCAGGTTCCAGCTGCCCAGCAGATGCTGAGCTTCCCTGAGAAAAACAAGGAGAAGCCAACTGACCTGCAGAACTTTGGCCTTCGCACAGACATTTACTCCAAAAAGACTTTGGCCAAGGCAAGTGTCCTGGGATCCTCCCCACGGCTCCCAGTGAGCTTTGTTATGCCTCAAAGTGTCCCCCAAAGTGTCCCCCACTTTGTGCCTCTGAGGTGACTTGTGTTGCCTCTGCACTCCTGGTTTAGGTCTCTTGCATCCCTGTGCAGGGCACTGCGCTGGGAGGTTGTGCTGGAATTCTGATTTTATGGGAATAAAGACATGGACAACTTCCCAGAGCAGTCCACACTGTCAGCCCTCTGATGCCAAACTCATTGTGTTCCTGCATGTCCTGCTGGAATGGTTCTGCATTAGCAAACCGCCCAATGATTTAGGACACAGAGAGCTTCCAGCAGGATCTCTGCCCCTCCTGTTTTCCAGGCTGACAAGCAGGGACCCCAATTCCCACTGGTTTGGGTGTTCTGAGGCTGTTGCAGGGGACTTTTGGGCGCTGTCACTGCAGAATGTTAAACCTGGCAGACATCATTGCTGATTGCACAGCCTCCTGCCTTGCCCTGCTGCCTGTGTGTCCCTGCAGGTGCTGTGGGAATGCCACTGTACCTCAGCACAGCCTCCAGTGGGAATTGGGAATCTCCAGAGCTGGGTAGTGCCTCTCATGGGTGGCATCAGGCTAAATCCATCTCATTGGTTCATTGACCTCAGAGTCACTGTTAAAACCTAAAACATAACCATTTACCACTTTAGACTGTCCTTGAAAAACCCCACAAACCCAAACCAGTTCTAGAGGTATTTTATATAAAGCTGGTTCCATCTCACATTTCATGGGTTGACTTTTTCACTGGTTCAAGGAGGTATAAATATTCTCCAGATTGATAAATCTGTTGCTGGTTCTGGGCTCTGGCTCTGTTTTACAGGAGCTGTGAACTGGAGCAGGTTTGTTGGCAGATTTCCCTGTTTGGTTTCTGTGTGCTGAGGGTTTTGGCTGTGGAGAGCAGCAGTTGGGTGACTCACATTGATTAATGTTCTCTGTGGGTTAATGAGCTGTTTGAAATGCATCTGGAGATCACATTTATTATCCTAAATAGCCTCTTCCTTTCAGTCTAGCACGGAGCCATCCAATGGTGCTGATGTTCCTTAGCAGCAGGCCCTGAGCTGCTTTTGTGCTGGGTCAGGGTGTCACAGGAGGGGAAGTTTGAAGTTTTCACCATGAATTTGGAGTTTTGATCCAATCTGAGCAGTTTACCACGAGGTGTAGATTTGGGAGCAGCAGCTCTTGGGGCAGGTGATAGCTGGATGTGCAGATGATCCTGCTGGAATTACTCTGCCTGCTCATCCCCCTGTCAAGAGCTGTTATTTCTCTGCTGAGTTACTGATGAACTTGGAGAAAAATTAACTTATTTTGGACCAGCCCACTCTGCCTTCAGCACTCAGAGGGGGTTTGTTATTGAGGAAAACCCTGTCTGGTGTGTGTGCAGGCACAGATCACTGGGATCCCTTTGCTTTAGCTGGGGAAGGCATGGTGGGAGGTTGGGGTGTGTAACCCCCAGCTGGGGGGTAAATCACATGGAGCCCTGCTTGGGGTCACCAGGGGCTGCTCAGCTGGAGGGAGGAGGAGGTTTGACTGGATCAAATCACAGATTCTTCCCTTTTCTCCCCCTCCTCAGTGTTTTATTCTACAAGGTTTAGTGCAAGAAGTTCTGTGTTTCACCTTTTTTCTTTTTTTTTTTTTTTCTTTTTCCCCTCCTGTCTTTTGTAGAGTAAAGGTGCAAGTGCTGGCAGAGAATGGACAGAGCAGGAGACACTGCTGCTGTTAGAGGTGAGTTCATGAGGCCAAGCCAAAGGGTAGCAAACCAAACCAGGAGGGGTGGTTCAGGCTTTAAAAATCCACATGTGTGTGTGGTTTTTTTGGAGTTAGATGACAGCTGCCATCATGGGTGCAAGAGTTTTGCTCCCAAAAAGAGATGGCAGGAGCAGCTCTGTGAGAGGGGGGCTGCCTGTGGCTAAGGTTTGGTTCTAACTTGGACCTGTAAGCCAGAAATGAAGCATTTAAGAGCTTAGTGTAAGCCAGGAACAGGTTTTGCAGTGCAGAGAGGTGTTTTCATTCAGCAGGACTCACTGACAGTATGAAATAATGTCAGTGATTCAAACAGTGCTGAATAATTCAGGAAAAGGTTTCCCTGGCACTCAGATAAATACCTGGAAATTTTGATTTCCAAGCCATGCCATAGCTCATTTTGGAAGCTGAAGTGATTGAGGAACAGCTGAGGCCACAGAGAAGGGAAGTTCTTTGGTAGCTCCTTCATCCCATCTGTCTCCTCCTTATTTTCCCTGTAGCTGCACTTGGGGTGTTCTTTGAGCTTTTTCTGG
Source organism: Rhadina sibilatrix (assembly GCA_013400275.1). Taxonomy (NCBI): domain Eukaryota; kingdom Metazoa; phylum Chordata; class Aves; order Passeriformes; family Phylloscopidae; genus Rhadina; species Rhadina sibilatrix. The sequence goes on along the minus strand of VWYO01026476.1, from coordinate 4,342 downwards.
AAGGCTACAAAAAAAAAAAATCCCTGAGCTGATTCCATGAGGTACCTTACAAGGCAGGCTGGTGTCCTCAGGTGGCCTCAAGTGAAGCTCTGGAGCACATGGGGGTGGTTGGATCTCCTGGAATTGCAGTGGGGCTGGAACCCTCCCGAGGAGCCTGCAGAGGCTTCTGGGCTCTCACATCAGGGCAGTTGTTCCTCTCTGCTTCAGCAGAAGAATCTCAGTGGCCTGAAATAATTTCAAGTGCTGCCACTTCCTGCAAAGAGAAGATCTTCTCCCCAGCTTTGCTTTCACAGGAACATTTTCCTGATGGAGTGGCTGCGTGGCTGATTTCTTTCTTTGAAAGTAATTCAGAGTTCTGAGAATTCCAGTTTGGAGCTCTGTTGGGTTTTTTTTTGTTTTGGGGTTTTGTTTGCAGAGCTCCGAGCAAACTGCAATTGCCTGGTTGTTGCAGCTTTTTTTGTCTTCCCATGTGTCAATAAACCCATTGAAAAGTTAATTTCCTGGGGAAAAGCCTGGAGGATGGAGTTGTGTCAGTGCCAAATCAGCAGCTGTGATTCAGTCTTCACACATATGGAGTGTGGTCATCAAAGAGCCAAAATCCCCCCTTTTTTCCTATTTATTTTAGGTTGATATTCACTGTTTAGCCAATACTTTTCCATTGGCACATGGAAGCATTTTGTTTATAGGGGTGCAAGCAGCTAAGATGTTTTCCCATGGCATTCTTGTAAGGAGAAACAAGGCTAATGCTTTGATATCCTGGCTTCTTTCCTTCCTTATTTATTTAACTATACGATTTAAATATTTAATATTAATAGTACTATTATTTAAAGTTCATTTGGTTTGTGTGTTTTTAGCTTTTGCTCATACAGTGCACATTGTAGCCCAGTGAAATAATCCAGTGATATATCCTGCATTTCAAACAAACCAAACCCCCCCCTAAACCTTGAGATTGCAATTCTGCTTAATGAGTTTAAATTAGTGATGTTTTTGTCCCTCCTTTTTCCCGTGGACTTGGCTCTATGAATAAATCAGTAAAGAGTATATCAGTTCAAGCATAAGCAATTCAGCTGTAACAAGCCAGCTCAGTCCAATTAAATCCTCAGGGTAGCTTTGGGCAAATAGATAGGCAGTGAAGTCCCAAATAATAAATCGTATCTGAAATAATTATTGGCCTTCTGCCTGTTGACTGAATAATCTGGGGGAGGAAGTAGAGTTTTCCTCCCCAAAGCACAGCCCCCTCTGTGTCTCCACGGCTCAGGCAGGGTTAAATGCATTTTCAGCTATTTTTAGGTTTGTCTGGCAGGAGAACAGCAAGACGAGGAAGGAGAAGGAGCAGAAAGGAGGAATTTGGGGGTTTGAGAAGCAGAGCTGCTCTCATGTGCCACTGGGGTTAAAAATGGAGACTTGAGAGAGCCCAGAGCTGAAATTAGGGGAGAGGGAAATAAAGGCTGAGCAGAGAATGAATATCTCCCTTGAGTGTGACCCACTGAGCTGAGCAGTCTCTGAAATCTGCTGAAACCCTTGGAAGATCCCAGGGGGCAGGAGAAGGGCTCAGCAGGGCTTGGGAATGTTGATTCCCGTGGTGGGGACCAGGCTGTCCAGTGCAGCCTGTCCCAGGGTCATTCCCAAGCCAAGGGCTCCTCCCATGGAGCTCTCACAGCCCCTCCTGGTGTTGCTCGGGGTCTTGAACTGCAAAGTAGGGTCACAGTGATGCCTTGGGAGGGCTGGGCTGGAACAGAGGCTGGACAGAGCTGGAGAATAAAGCAGAGATTTATTAAAAGGCCTTCAGGGTACACCTTGGGCAGGGCAGGAGCCTGCCAAGGGCTGCACCCAAGGTGGACACAAAATGGTCACAAAATGCACGACCGGTCACAAANTACCTAAATCTCCCCTGGCTCAGCTTCATGCTGTTTGCTCCAGTCTTGGTGCTGGTGACAGGGCTCCTGCAGCTGCTGGGTGTTCTCCCCACCCAGCTGAGCTCCACAGGGCCATTCCCACTGATCCCACTGCTGCTGGAAGGGAAGGAGCAGGGAACCAGAGGCTTTCTGGAGATCCACTGGGGGGTTTCCCCCTCCCACCCAAGTTAAGCAGTGAGACCTGGCTGGGAGAGAGAAACTTCAGCCAGGTTTGAGCTTAACTCGCTCTGGGGTCAGGGGCTGGGAAGTGCTGCCCACTGAGGCAGCTTGGGTGTTTTTCTTCACAAAATGGTGTGTTGGGTCTCTGATGCTTCTGGATTGAATCATCTGTCCTTGTAGCCAGTTTGCTTCCACATCTTTGCAAACAGGAGCATTTTCATGACCTCAGCTGACCCTTTGCAGCCACAAAGTGCCTGAGGGGCCCCGCTCAGGTCAACGTTTTGTCCTTGAGGAATTCTCAGAGCTTCTGTTTTAACTGAACAAATACTACAACACTTCTCCTCCAGAGCTGCTCTGGAGACACCAGTGTGTTTGGAAGGGCCCTTAGAGCTCATCCCACCCCACCCCTGCCGTGGGCAGGGACCCTTTTCACTACCCCAGGTCGCTCCAAGCCCCATCCAGCCTGGCCTTGGTGTTCCATAGCAGTTGTTACATATTCTGGGCCTTTCCCAGCTGGAGGAACTCTGAGCACCAGGCTGGTGGCTCAGTTTGGATCTTCTCCTTGTGTCTGGGAAGTGCTGGAACCCCCAGCACAGGAATGTTGTGTCCCTGTGTGCTCTGCTCTCCCACCTTGGAGGTGTCCTCCTCAGAACCTCTGGCAGCTCCAGTCCAGCTCTGAGTTCTCCCTCCCTGCTCTGGGAGTTAAGTCAGTCTGGAAGGTTGAGATTTCTGGGAGTTCTCAGCCTTGTGGGAGAGATTTACTTGGGGAAACTCATTTTCACATTGAACATCTTTTACCAGAAACTCAAATGGGATTTTTGCCTTTTCTGGGTGACTGCACCATGAATCCTCTCAGAAATGTAAAAGTTAATGATTCAGGATATGTCAGTATTTATTTTATACTGTCCAGATGCTTCACTAAAACAATTTTTTCAGGGAAAAAAACCAGCTTGTTAAGGAGTAATAATTTATTGGGCTGTGACTTGGAGGGTTTTACAGGATTAATGTGTTGGTTTTTCAGGAACTAGTGCAGGGCCTTCAGTAGCTCATTGCTGTTAAATTGTTTGAAGACTTTTCTTGAGGAAGTTTAAAAATTACTGAAATTCAGAATTATGTCTTTGATATGATCTGGAAGTTCTTATTTTATCAGGTGCCTTACCTAGCCAGTAATGGTTTGTTAGCCCCAGTGGTAACAGAAATCACCCTGGTGCACAGCTCCTGCAGAACTGATCTCTCCTGGCTTCAGGATGTGGGATAGATTTCCCTCTTGTCCCCATTGGTTTGGTGCTTTTCTACTTCTGTAACATCTGGTGGATCTAAAGACTGGATTTTCACCATCACAGCCAGTCCACATCTGAGAAATAGATCCTGTCCCTGCCCCAGAGAGCTTCCTGTGTTCGGGGAGGGAATGCCAGAGCCCTTGGGGGGAGTGGTGGGAATTTAAAGAATTCTGAGACTTGGTGGGAAAAGCAGGTTTTGTTCTCTGTGGAAGCGAAATGGAGAAACACCTCCTGTGCAAATGTTAGTAAATCTCAAATCTTCTGACAATTCTTTGTGATAACAGTAGCAGCATCCACTCCTGGGATGATCCCTGGGGCTTCAATGTCACTGATACCCCAGGGAAATGCTCATATTTCTTATGCAGATAATTTTGATACTAGGGAAAAAAAAATTAATAGTTGTCTGATGTTGGAACCCTGGAAGCTGAGAATTTTAGACTTTCTGTGCTGGCAGGCACTGACCCTTAAGCAAACCCTGCATTTGACCTGAGGCCCTGGAGAAGGCTCCCAAAATTGAGTGACAGCGCTGGGATTGTGGGTGTGTGGTGTGGATAGAAGTGTGGGACATCACAGGGTGTAAAACTTCGAGTTTAAGGGTTTAGAATGCAGTGATAGATATAAAGCAAGATGGAGAATTTAGGGTGTGGGTTGAGTCTTTCTTTTTCACCTTCTTCTCCACGGCTCTGGGGGGATGTTTTGTAATTGGGTAGAAAAAAAATCCGCGTTGCTTGCCACGGGTGGTTGGTTATTGGGTTAAAAGTAAAAATAATCCAGATGTCATTTCATAATTGGAAACTTTGTGGTTAAAAGACCTTGGAAAGAGGCAGAGCCAGAGCCATTTTTCACTTTGGTAGCTAGAATAGTCTCACAGCTTGTGAGACTGTACCAGAGATAAGAATTAATAATCATCTGAGCCCGACAGTCTGATCCCTGTTTATTGCTCCATCCCCACAACAAAACCGATCTGGAAAACCCTTTTGCTCGGGG
>VWYO01026471.1:10685-33923 GCA_013400275.1 Rhadina sibilatrix | reverse complement strand
GAGACCTCAGCAAATTAGAGGAATGAGCAATTACCAATCATGTGAAGTTCAATAAGGGGAACTGCTGGATTCTGCTCCTGGGATGGGGGCAACCCTGGATGTGTGGACAGTCTGGGGAATGAGATGCTGGAAAGCAGAGCCATGGAAAGGGACCTGGGAGTCCTGGTCAGTGGCAAGTTGAACATGAGGCAGCAGTGCCCTGGCAGCCCGGAGGGCCAAGCGTGTCCTGGGGGGCATCAGGCCCAGCATGGCCAGCAGAGAAAGGGAGGGGATTGTCCTGCTCTGCTCTGAGTTGGGGCAGCCTCACCTCTAGTGCTGGGGGCAGTTTTGGGCACTAGTGTATTAGAAAGATAGAAAGCTATTAGAGGTCATCCAAAGGAGAGTAATGAAGACAGTAAAGGGCCTTGAGGAGAAGCTGTATGTGAAGCGGCTGAGGTCACCTGGGTAGCTTAGAAAAGAGGAGACTGAGGCAAGACCTCATTGCAATTACAACTTCCTTGTCAGGGGAAGAGGAGGAGCGGACTCTGATCTCTTTTCTCTGGCACCCAGTGACAGTACCCAAGGGAATGGCTTGAGGTTGTGTCAGGGAAGGTTCAGGCTGAGTATCAGGAAAAGGTTCTTCACCCAGAGGGTGGCTGGGCACTGGAACAGGTTCCCCAGGGAAGCAGTCACAGCACCAAACCTGACAGAGTTCAGCAAGCATTTGGACAGCACTCTCAGCAGATGGTGTGACTGTTGGGAATGGTGTTGTGCAGGGCCAGGAGTTGGACTTGATGACCCTTGTGGGTTCCTTCTAACTTTGCATATTGTATGCTTCTGTCAAAAATGGCTTTTCCGTAAAGAGATCCTTACTATCTGCTGCCCTTTTTGAAGTTTGTGAGACTTCAGGAAGTAATGTATATCCATTTGGGTACCTCAATGTGGATTTGGTGCCTAAGTTTACCACTCGCATCTGAAAATGCTAATGTAATTGGATATAAGGCATAAGCCTTTGCCTAAAAAAAATTCCACTGGGTATATTCTGTATTTATTTCACTCATTTAAGTTATAATTCAAGTTGCATATAATAAAAAGCACATATGTGCATGATTGGCAAAAAAGTTATAAATAATTAGTTTTAAAAGTAGAATTTGGGAAAATAAAAACACTTAAGATCACTAAATTGTTTTAGATGTTCAGTGTGTCTGAGCCATGCACTTTTAGAAGAGCTTACGAAAGACAGCTACAACCCCATTACAAAACCATGAACTTCAGAAAACCCTGGCAACCTCCTGGCAAAAGCAGTGCTATTAATGTGATGCATCTCTTCTGCTGTTTGATCCAGCTCTCCTTTCCCAGCACCACTGCCAACCAGGACTGCCACCTGCTGACCACCTTCTTGCTGGGTCTTACACTGTAGAAGTAATTAATTAGCACAGGAGGTGGCAGACAGATTAGATGGACTGAGAATATACAGTTTGGAAACAAGGTATAAGGTTTCTGTTCAAAGAAGAAAATTTTCATAACATGTTTTAAAGGAAAGGGAATATTAAGAACGTTAATCAGTCCTAATGCATCACACCTGAATAATGGCTCTACTATTACTGAGCAATATTGCAAATTTATCTGTAAATAACTATAAGATACAGACCTAATTTGAGGAAATTTATATATTTGGAAAAAAGTAATCCCCCAACAGTAAAATATTTTATAATCACAAAAATAATCCGCAACTAAAATATCCGATAAATGCACTCTCAAAAAAAAAAAAAAACAAAAACTTTTTTGTTATTTTACCAAATTACTGTTAGCCTGCATTAAAAAATTATTCTGCTTTGTAGAAATGGAAATCGCATATTTCAGCCTCATATTTAGAAATAATGCATATAAGACTTCACTAATAAAACTTAAAATATACATTACCAATATCAAAACAAACACAAAGGTAAATCCAAATAAACATTATAAAAATAAATTATTGAAACATATTCTGAAATATATACATGTTCTCTACTTTCAAGTGACTCTTTAATACTCAGTCTCTCATAACAGTACATTTCCCTCAGGGATTGATTATGTGAATCTGTAATGTATAAAAAAATGTATCAAGCACAACTGAAAAAAGAGACCAGAAATCAGACTCAAGTTTAATATAACTAGAAGTAACTTACACCAACTACCATCTTCCCTTCTAACTTTCTTCAGCCTGTAATTTTATGACAACAACAAAACCTACAAATATAATTTTTGAAACGGTCTACACTTTCAGACTCTTAGAAGAATTGTAAATTGAAAGAGCAAACAAGTTCCCCTGCAAATGAGCCATACTTTGCGGCAATATTTTAGGAAGAAATATTTAATGGTAACAGATACAGGTCCTGATATTCTCATTGGAGCTAGAGTCATCACATACATCTGAATATTTAATATGCTGACAAACAGTCATGACAAATCTTTGTTCCTATCACACACAAAATTTTTGAAGACAACAGTCTCAGCATTCAAGTAAAACAGTAAAAATAACAATGCATTATCTCGCAGCCCATGTTCTTATGAAAATTCTCGGTAGTTTTAAGACTGCAGAAATACACATCAATCAAGTATTCCTAAAGTGTTTCCACCTTTCACACATCTAGAACTTGATAAATATGCTAATGTTGCTCTGCATCATGAATACACACATTCACAAAGACCTATCAAAAGTTAATACATCTGTTATTTGATTATCTTCTGTGTACAGCAGTGCATTGATTTTCAACTCTTTAACATCATTTAGGTTCTTTACAGCCTGAATATAACTTTTATACGTGGGATGGAAGCAGAGACTTGCTGCCAGAGGTGATACAAAGAACAAAAAAGGAGTTTTCTCACAAAAATTTTTTTTCCTTCATAAGGCATTTTGAGGTAAAAACTTATTCAGTAAGTTGCTATCACTATTTCTTACATTGGAAAGGTTGTTTGAAGTACTAATCTGATGATCTGAGGAGTTAAATCCATAAGCTTTTACACAATGCAGGAAGGAAGCTATTTTTCTTTTATACCTCAAATAAAAAGAAAACTCTGTTTATCTTGACAGATCTAAGAGGTTTTCTTATCTGGAATTGCTACTCTGTACCTTATACATTTTGATATATAATCTGCTACAAAAAAACTTCCCAGCACCAAGGTGGTATCAAATGAATCAACTTCAAAACATATATGAACTGATGATTTTAACTTCTCATCATCTTACTGTTTTGTCTTTCTAGGGAAGACCTCTCATCATTTCAACAAATATTCCACACCCAGAAGTGGATTATATAAACAAAGAAAGATATAGCAATGCACTAGCCAGCCTAATGCACACAGAATCTGCTGCAATTTTCCTTTTCACTGAAAAGGCAGAATGAAATTTTAAGTGTGAGATCTGACAAATTATTATCTCATTTTCTGCTGCTCAGAGTTTGTTATGATCCCTGTGAAGCAATGTGCCTCATGATTTACCCACTTGGCCGCAGCACTGACGTTCTCCAATCAAGACAGTTTCCATACTCCCATTTCACTGCTCCTCCCTACCACTGATCCTGCTTGGTACGCATCTGACTTTGACTATCCTGTGTGGTCTCCTGTCAGATCTCACTGATCAGTGTCTCTCTCCACTGGTTGCCTTCTGGGGAGACTCCTATCAACTGTGCTCTTACATGCATCTGACAACTTTATTAGCTGACTCTGATAGTGCTTCAGAACATCTTCACGGTGCACACACCCTTCCTCAAACAACCCCACCTTTGTAGTTGACTTAGAACAAATAATTCTATGAACACTTCAGCTTTTATACTCAATAAGAGGATTGAAATGAAGAGAAATTTCACATTATGTGCAAGCTGGGGGTTAGTTTTCATGTTTGGGCTCAAAAAATCAATCCTGGATTGATTTTTGTGTATATATTGTTATTGTCAGAGGATTAATTGATGAATTTTTCATTTGATGAGTCAAGTGAAACAGGCTCCAAGACACAGAGTGAGGAGAATTTAAATTTATTCTACTTCTTGTTAGAGTGCAGCAACACTCTATTGTCGTACTTTGTTAGATGTTTCCTGCTCACAAACAATGCTTAGAGTACCTTTGAGTGCAAAACTGAATTTCTGAGTATATGCACATCTCACACTGAAATTTGTCTGAGTTAGAAGTTTCTGAATGAATATTCATTTTGGTGGGGGTTTTGGTGATTGTTCCATTTTGTTGTTGTTGTAGTTGATGTTGCTGTTGTTTGTTTTATGAAAGTGCCCTTTAGTTTTAAGTATTTTCTGTAGATTTTCACACTTTCTATCATTAAAAATATTTGAAATTCAGACTTTGGAAATACAAGCTTAAATTAACACAAGAAATCTCAATTCAATTGGAAGTATAACCTCATGCTTCACTAAAATTTCTTTCACCACAGCTTTCAAATGAAAAAACTCACACTCTCACATGTAAAGTTTACCTTTTTCTGTTCTAAACTTGACATTAGAAGTTGATATTTCAATCTATGATACACTGCAGTGTTTTGGTGTAAAAACATGCACATGAGTGATGGAATTGTTTAAGCTCAGAATTTAAACTCAGTTTATCTGCTGAACACAACAGACCAAAACTGTTGTGTGCAAGTTAAAAAAAAAAACAGTATATTTTTAAGTTGGTGCTGTTAAACTCTCCCAGGTCTGGTTAGCTCCATACGAAATACTGGTTTTGAAGCAACAGAAGGGTGCACTGCTTGCTCTCAGCTTCAGATGAGTCTGCAAAGCTTTATTAAATAATCTGGCACGTCTGAAGTATAGGAGGTGCAAATATAATTTCCTAGGCCAGAAAAGGAGGTAAAAAGATGGCACATTAAGTACCCTTATAATCCAACATAAACCTCCTGCAAAGTTCAGGTAAGTTTGCCTGAGCATTAGAAAGCAATTTGGTACAGGACAGGCTGCACTCACTGACAAACACCAGTAAGACAAGGGTGTTCAGTTACTGTTGATGAAAGGATAACCAGAAGCAAGGATCATCTCACAGCTAAGAGAAAGAGCAAATAAATATACAGATCTTTTTCAAACAGTCACAAACTCTTCTGGACTGTGTTCTTCCAGCACCCTTCTATAAAAAGACCCATATATTATAGGAGAGTCAACAGCAATTCTTGTTATTTAATATGGGCCTTTTAGCAATACTTGGGAAGCCCCACAAGAATCAGTGCTGCTCCTTACACAGTGCTATAGAACACACTGGAAGCTCTGTCTCCTACAAAATCAACACCCAAATTTTTGCCAAGATCCACAGAGAAAGTATCACTAAATGAGACAACGTAAGAATAATGAAGCCAAACAAAGGAACAAAAGAAAGAGGGATTAAAGACAAATGTCATGGTCTAGAAGTAAAACCAGAGTTTAAAGATCAAGCCTGGAGCTGGTCTGCAATCATTATATCCACTCTCTATGATATCTGAAAATTCATGGCAGTCAGAGGAATTCCCAGGTGACTGGAAAAGGAGAATCACTGTGCCTATCATGAAAAAGGGTAGAAAGGAGAACCCTGGGTCAGCCTTACCTCTCTGCCCGGGAAGATCATGGATTCTCCTAGGAGTTGTCTTAAGGCACATGGAGGACATGGAGGAGATTGGGGAGAGCCAGCACAGCTTCACCAAGACAAAATCCTGTTTGACCAAACCACTAGGCTTCTATGATGGGTGACTACATCAGTGTAAAAGGGAAGAGCTACAGATGTCATTTACCTGGACTTCTGTAAAGCCTTTGGCACAGTCCCCCCAAAACAACCTCCTCTCTAAATTGCAGAGAGACAGCTTTGATAAGAGAACTTTTAGATGGATAAGAGTGGTTGGACAGTCACATCCAGAGGAATGTAGTCAATGGCTCAGGGTCCTGACGGATATCAGTGACAACTGGTGACTTTCAGAGGTCTGTATTGGGGCCACTGTTGTTTAATGCCTTCATTCATAGCATAGACGAAGTGATCAAATGCACCTTCAGCAAATTTACAGAAGACACCAAGCTGAGGGGTGAAGTTGACACTCCGGAAGGACGGGATGCCATCCAGAGGGACCCAGACAAGCTCAGGGGTGGGCCCCTGGGAATCTCATGAGACACTGTCCTTTTGATGCCTGCCACTACCGCATTGCAACAGTCAGTTTATTTCACTTCCTCATATATTTCCTGATTACAACAAACCTCAGTCATACGCCCATTCATACGTATGAAAATTACTTCAAGTAATACTTCACAGTCAAGTACTGAGTCTATAAAATAATCAGATCTATGTATACAGCCAACACACATTTCCATTGTGTGATTCTTTCCATCATTTCCCCCTATCATAATAATGCAGGAATTTTCCAATGAGAAACCTGTATTTATAAAGTTACTGATGTATCTAAACAGATCTTGGCATCTTAGTAAGTAAATTGTTATGAAAACTGGACACCCATTTTCTGGACAGAGGTACACCATGTATTTTTAAGGGGGTCTAATAGTTACTTTCACTTTTTTATTGGGTTTTGGCTTGTTTTTCAGTTTTTACAGTTTTCCAGTTGTTATTGTCTATAATAGGGCATATTAAAACAAAACAAAACAAAACAAAACAAAACAAACAAAAAAAAAAACAAAAACAAAACAAAAAAAAAACAACAAAAAAAAAAGAGGAAATGTACACAGAAAAAAAAAATCAGATGCATAAGATGGATACAAATATATACTTTGCCCATGAGAAGTTTTTACACAGTGTTCTCATGGAGAGTGAAAACCTCTCAACAGCTACAGTCTGGAAAAGAACTGTACAAGACTCTCAATTGCTTTTTTAGATCTGGAATGACCACACGGAGGCATAATTAAGACAATTCTGTCTTCACAATCATTCAACACTTTGTAATAAAACTGTTATGAAGACAGTTATTCAGGGAAGCCCAGCCCACTGTTCCCTTTACAGTCAATGATGGAAGAAGTGAATACCTGGAAGGTAATTCTCACTGGGTAGTTATTCTGAAGAGCCTATGTATCTACAACAGTAGCCATGCAGGTGTCAAAATGGATGCAATTTCTGTTCTTATTCCCAGCTATTCCTCTCCTTTGTTCCTGCTTTAGCATTCATCAAGCATGAACAAAGTTATCTGATACAGTGCAAACACCTGAAAAGAAGGTACTGCCAGAGTGGGGGAGGAGAGAGCTGGTGTATCTTCATCTCTGCCATCACAAGCTGCTAATTTAAAATGTAAGCAGAAATGTCTCCGGAAAACCTTAGGTATACCTTCCACGGATAATACGGATACCTTTCACTGCATCCACTGATAGTGCAGATTTCTGGGATCAGTCCTTTATGATGTGTGTTAAATATTATGCAATGCATCTACATGGATATCATCAGTGTGGTGAATGATAATTCATGTTTTCATAATGTTGTTATTGTAGTAAATGACAGTTTTATGTTTTTATAATGTTGTGGTTAGTATAAATCAGAAACTAAAGTGTACCCTTTTAAGAAAGCCAGAAGCACCCCCCAAGCAGGGCGGAGGGCTTGGAAAATTTCGCAAGAACGTTCCCCATCTCCGGGGAAGAGCACAAAGAAATTACAATTCCAGTAGAAGGTGGAGAACAACGAGGATGCTCAACACCCGATAAAGACTAATGGCCCTGAGATGGTATCTTATCTGGGACATTAAGAGGTACTCAGGAACCTTCCACACCCAGGAAATCCATTCAGAAACTGGACCCTGATTTAGAAATTTCATCAACGAAGACGCAGAGGGACAAAAGAACTTATAGAAATCTCGGACTCACGTAAGCTCAGTCAGAAAAAGTATAAAACAGCTGGCTTGGGCTCGGGTCGGTGTGAAACCAGGGGGAGTGTAATGCAGTAGAGGTTGCACTTGTGGTTTCACCCAGTGCTGGCACTGTTTCCTTGTCTCGTCGGCTTTGTTGATTTTCTTTGTCCGAAATTTTCGTTGGCAAATAAATAATTTTTCGATGGAATTGGCTCTTTACATTTATAACAATCAGGAATACTACAAACAAAAATCAAGGGTGATTAAGTTCCTGAAACTAGCGACTGTAAAATATTAGTAAGAATCACTTCAGAAATACACATTTCTAGCCCATATAAGCATCTCTAGAATTTTGTTTTCTACACCAGACATTTTGTAATTATTTTTTACTATTAAATTAATATTACTGAGAGGTACGCAAAGGTAGGACAAATACTACTGTACTTCTTACAAAAGAGAACTGAAGCAATTGAAAATATGCTTTTTCAAAAGTGTCACTGAACTTTCATACATAATACAAATACCAGCAGTGAAGTTGCAACCTGATAAAACTGAGATTTTAAATGAAAGTACTACCCTGCTACTTATAAATCAAAAGAGAGTGACTTCTTGAAGTTAAGCTGCTTGTTATATAAAATTGAATCTGACCAGCATGAGATTTCATGCAGAATTTTCTGGAGCCTAGCTGTGTAACTTTAAAATATACTGTAATACTATAACTATGGAAACTTAACCGATAGTAACAACCTGACAAAACTTCAAGAGGCTGTGTGGACTTAACGCTTTCAGAGCCATAAACTGGTTTTGATACCAGACATTCATCTGATGTGCCACCTCTCCTGAACAGGACATTTATTTGGAGACAGGTTTCTGTCTTTGCACTATATTCAGCTGAGGGTTTCATTTGAGTTCTAGCCTGTGCTGCTAATTTTGATCTGTGAGCACAACTCATCATCAGTTAAAGACTGTGTAAAGGGATGAAAATGTTCATGGTAGAAGGAGAAAAGAAAGAACAGGTACTTCTTAAAGAGAGAGTGTATCAAGGTAAAAAGAATTGCCACCTGGGAGAAAACTGTTATGTTTTGTCGAAAATATCACTGAACTTTCGTACATAATACAAATACTAGCCAGTGAAGTTGCAGTTCTAATTTATATGTCAAATGCCATAAACCATTCTAAATGTATTTCCACAGAAAAGTTCCACCCGCTCTTCTTAGATACACAGATATCCTGTGGTTGTGGTTCTTCACCAATTCTGAATGCAAACCTGTTACTACTCCAATACAGACACAAAATATGAAAATGATGAAAGAAATGTACTATTTTAAAAATTAGCAGGCCACAGTTCAAGCTTCAGTGCCTTATTCTTCATCCTCTAAAACCTAAACTTCCTAAGAAATGCCCACACTTGTAACTACACTTAATGCAAAGATATGAAGGGAAGTAAGTAACACAGATGATAAGAATGTCTCAAGAGAACCAAGAAATGACCATGACAAATACTAACTGTGAGAAGGTTAAGAGGCTTCACACAAATAATCCCTAAAGCCAGATACCAGGACTGGAATATGCAGGAACAGTGTACTCATCCATTAATACTGGGGAGAAAAAAAATTGACACTAAATGTGGACACTTGGAAGAATAAAGGCATCTTTATTTCCTTCCAACACTGCTACTGCTGATGATATCATGAGAGAATCATCCTTGGTAACGACCTTTGTCAAAAATTCCTTTCCTAGGCCCCCATTCAGCACAGGATTGCACACACAATTCACTTCCTGAGATCCAGCCACAGATATCCCTTCAAGACCAGGTAAGGGCAAAACCATCAGGAGATAATAAAAGACAAGTTGAGAGAAAGCAAGTCAACAAACAATGAAAGACTGGGAAAAGAGCATTCAAAAAGGCATTCAGGTAAAATAAAGCTTTACAAAGTTTGAAAAATATATTATTTTACTGATATAATTATTAAGTTGGGGGGGTGATGGGATCTTAAACTTTTACAAGTTCATCATCACATGTGGCTCAAATTTCCTAAGTAAGTATCAGAAATCTTGTTTTTTGTAACTGTTAATAAAAACCCACCCTAATAGGGAAACTATATTATTCCCATATAAGCAAAGTAAGAATACTTCATATTTGCTTTTTGATACTTTTCTCAAGATATCCATTTGTAATTATGTCATTATTGAGTTATTAGTAAATAGTCTTGCTGTCAGTAGATTTTACTTAACAAGCTTAGAGCCCTTCAGAAGAAAAACAGTATTTCTGATAATTAGCATTATCAGTTATGCATTAAATTGTGTAATTTAATTGAGAGGAACATTGATATTTCCAAATAATCCAACTGCCACTCTGCATTCTCACAAAGTAACTTCTGCTGCTTTTAGCAATCATGTTTCAACATGCCAAAAAAGGGATTCTTTTCCAGAAGCATCAATAACTGCTTTCATTCTCCTATTGCACAATCTGTTGCAAGGCAGACATCCAAAGTCATCTCAAAACACTGCAAGAGTGTTGATTTAAAGGTTAACTAGTAATCTCCTTTTTTTTTTTTTAAATTCCTTTCCCCATGTCTCCTGGTGGAGTTGCTCAATCATCTTACAAATATCATCTGATATGCAGACTTGGAGTCAGCTTAGAACATAAAATATGCAACTGCATCCATAGCATCAGTTTGGATTCTCTGGCCTCTGAACCCAGCCTCTGCCAGAATGCAACTGCAGGCTGAGGTACTGGGAAAAGGATACCTCAAAAGGCACATCTGCAACAGTTCTACCCAGGCTGACCTGGTCAGATGCTTCGTACAGCTCTACTAGCCCAAGCACAGAAGACCATCATCAGCTTTGCTCATGGAAGAACAGCATCTATCTGCACTTGTCAATCCACAGGCCTCTTCAGTCTGATCTTTAAACTACTAGATTTTTTTTCTCCCACACAAACTTCCTGTCCCATATGCATCTCGCCATACATACCAGTCATGCTCTGAACCTGTACCTAAAATTGCATCTCAATGGGAAAGTTCCCATTGCATGGTACATTCCCACCAAATACAGAAACTGCCCAGACTCATGATTTAGTATTGAAATATTCACTGGTAACAACATGTTACTCTTCTTCCTCTGTTTCTTATTTCTTCAGTTTCTTTCTGATCCTTCACAACAGAATTTCCAAATGTTACCTAGCGGATCTCTTTTATTAATTTATTGTGTACCAAATTACATGAGGAAAGGCATAATTATTCCTATTGGCTATCATCCTGTTAAAAGGTTTTCCTAAAAATACTGTGAAGACTTGGCTCTTAACTATATTTATAGAATCATGGAATCATTTAGGTTAGAAAAAACCCATAAGATTACTGAGTCCAGCTGTTAACCCAGCACTGCCAAACCCACCACTAAACCATATTGCAGAAAGCCACATCTACACATATTTTAAATCCCTCCAGGGCTGGTGACTCCATCACTACCGTAAGCAGCCTGTGTCAGCACTTGATAATTGTTTTGGACATGAAATTCTTCCTAATATCTAAACTAAACCTATCCTAGCACCACTTGAGTCATTTCCTTTCATCTTATTGCTTGTTATCTGGGAGAAGTGACAAACGCCCAGCTGGCTACAACCTCCTTTCAAGGCAGTTGGAGAGAGCAGTAAGGTCTCTCCTGAACCTTCTTTTCTCCAGGCTAAACAACACCAGCTCCTTCAGTCACTCCTCATCAGACTTGGGCTCCAGATACTTCCCCAGCTCCTTTTCCCTTCTCTGGACTTGTTCCAGCATCTAACTGTCTTGCTTGTGATAAGGAGTCCAAAACTGAATGCAGGATTTGAGGTGCAGCCTCCCCAGTGCTGAGTACAGAGGGGTAATCACTGCCCTGCTCCTGCTGGCACACTATTTCTGATACAGGCCAAGACACCAGCTTTCTCAGCCACTTGCTCACACCGCTGGCCCATGTTCAGCCACTGCTGATCTGCACCATCACACCCTTTTCTGGAAAAGGGCAGCTTTCCAGGCACTTTGCTCCCAGCCTGTACTTCTGTATGGGACTGTTGTGGGCAAGCGTAGGCCCTGTACTTAACCTCATCAAAGCTAACACCATTGGCCTCTGTCTGTCAGTTCAGGTGTGAATTTCCTCCTTTATTCACTGTCTTATGAAAAAGCTACTTTTCCTCATTTCTTTCTTGTCTTTGGAACCAGCAATGAAAAACTACTTCGCTGCTATTACAGATTTAATTTACCTTTCCTTGCTATTTAATACAATTTGCTTTAACAGGGTTTTTGAAAGTTATTAATTAGAAGCTAGTTCTATTTCCTCCTTTCACGAGCTTCTTGAGAAGATATGTGAATATGATGTGTGATTACAAAATCATTGTTCATTTATGTATTACATCATATTCATATTCAGTAGTTAAACAGAAGCCCAAACACATAATTCTAAACACAGTGTGGCTAATCAGTTAAAAGTTAAGCTTACACGCTGGAACAAGCTTTAGTTCTGTCTTCCTTGAACTTGTCTCCATTCCTTCTCTCCAAAAGCAAGACCATCAAGAACAACTGTGACCATCAAAGCAGGAATGTTTTGCCAACATTCCTGCTCTGCCAAGTCTTTTGAAAATGGCTGAAAATTGCCCTCAGTGCAAAGTTTATGCAGACAGTTTTCTCCTAGAATTTCCATAATAATTTTCAAAATCACCAACACATACATATTTGCCTTTCTTATCTATTACATCTCCATGTCAAAACATTTTTACCTACAACCAATATTATTTTTAGTATCTAACTAACAATCCAGTAAATAACAGGAGTAGAAGAGAGAGGAGGAGTAGAAGAATTTTAGTTTTGGGCTCTTCCTCATTTCTGCTCCATGCCTTACCCAAACTCCTACAGAACTGGCAAATTCAGGCTTTCCATTTTCTTATACAAGCTGCATCAATTTATTCTTTAAATTCAGTTTGGAATTTATTATAAATACTTACAGAAAAAGGAAAACAGACTTTTTGAAGAATATAGCTCCTAATCATCCAATATATTTACTAGTCTTTGTTTATGCGGACTTGGAACAAAATGTAACTTTCTTTATTCACAGTGAGCAGTATTTTTCCATGAAAATGCTGATTACAGCATTTCTCTAACAACATTTGGTTTGAGGTTTGGAGATTTCCACAGACCAGCTCAACTAAACTCTGGCTTTAGGCAGACACATTCTACCATTCAGAATTTCTGTATCTAAGAGATGAACCACTTTTGCACTGTAAATTTGCTGTAAAATCAGTAGTTGATGTCCAGGAACAGAACAGAGCAGCAATTTTTGCAGTAATTTTTAAGCTATAGAAGCATACAGCACCAAGTGAGTGAAATGCAAAAGATGGCAACTGCTGATCTAGCTTGTCCTCTATGCAGAATACAAAAACTGAATGACAATGTCCTGTACTAAAGGAACTTAAAGAGACACTGTACATTTGATTTCAATAATTTGTTTAGTCTGATTACTGATTTGCAAGTGGTAGTTAAAGTCCAAACAATTTTAGGTTATCTGCTATAAAAATACTACACATTTTTAGGGACTGCAAACATATCTTCCCTCTAAATGATTTTTTAAAACTCAATCTTTTTTAATTGTTAGAAATAATCTCAGTTCAAAAAGAAAACAAAGAACTTTATGGGAAGGAAACATAAAATATGCAGATTGAGGGAAAAAAAGAAAGACAACCAGCACCTATATTTTTATGATTTAGGTTAGAGCCATAAGAAATTGAAAATGTGAAAAGAAATTCTTTCTGAATTTTGCTGAAGGTGTAAGACCACTATTTAAAAAGCTAAATGCTTGAATGCAATAATGTTAAAAATCGGAATGTTAAATATTAAATTATGTAAAATGTTACATAATGTTAAAAAGGGGAAATGATCGTTGTAAAAGATGAGTCTCTCCTTTGAACTGTAGCCAGATGCAAATAGTAGCATTGTGTGCACAGTCTTTTTGTTCATTTGACTTTCCAGCATTTCTGACAAATTTTACTGAACTTCTCAGCTGTTTTGGCTCTGCTGAAAGCAGTTCATGCAAACCTAACTCCATTGTATTTCACATACAGAATCCGCACATCTCTCTAAAACTAATTTTAGTTACTAAATGCAAAGCATATACAAAAAAACTCCAAAATGTTAAAGTGACTTTAGGCTATTAAAGAACAGAGTTTGATAAACCATGGTCCAGTGCTGCTGGAAGTACCCTTTTGAATGGTGACAGTGAGAAAAATGGGTAGTCAGAAAGGTGTATCTCATTTTACATGAGCAGTAGCCATTAGAGATATTAATAACTGGATTATACTTGATTCAACAACTCCTGAGGCAGTCAAGACACAGCCTCTCAATGCCACTGGCTTTTTCAAAAGAAGTTAGAACTTCCTAAGAACCTATTATTTTCAGAACAACCTTTTCATTGATCAAATAGACACCTGTATCTGTATCTCTATCAGCATCACATAATTCTGAACCAGCTACCTGAAAAATTACCAGGCTTTAATTATTTCAATTTTAAAATGAAAATTTTTGATCTCATGTGTTTTCAAACAGATGATTCATTCTTGAAAGCTTTTCTAAAAAAATAGAAGTTTTATTCACTTGAATGAAAACTGCATTTTCTGGGATATAATAAAGGCTCCCCACATTTTCTAATACTTTCCTGATATTTGATTTGCAAAATACTAACTGGCAATCAGAAAACCAATGTCAAAGACTACTCCTCATAAACCCAGGAACATCACACACAAAACAAGAAGTCATGAAGAACAATGGATATACATCTTTTTTTCATTCAATAACAAGTCTTTTCTGGAGATTTCGGAGGTATTAACACCTATCCTATGAAGTCCAGCCTGCCATTCTTTGGCCATGAAAATCCTAGATAATACACTGAAATAAAATTCATCTTGCACAGAATGCTATAACAAACTACTGTTTTACTAAATATATTAAACACAAGTGAAAAACAAAGGTAGCATTCCAACATTTGCTGAAGAGATGCCAAAAACATTTCCAGTGCTAGATACAATGAGCCAAAAGTCCCCTATTCTGCTAAATAATATCTACTGCGAGCCTTTCTCCTGAAAACTGCCGAGCTGAGTTACAAGTTCGTTCTTTCACTTGTTGACAGGATGAATATTCCAAAACTCAATTATTTAGCTTAAATATAGATATGTATACAAGTAGTTGAAATGCAGAGGTGTGCTAATATTTGGCAAAAAATTACATATAAATGTCCACCTCAACAACAATTATGAGATTTTAAAGAAAGAACACTTAACACTTCATAGTGAAAATGGAAAAGCACGATATTATGATTTATTTTGTACAAAGAATTGACAACATGCTACGCCATTTTACAGTACCAGGAAATATTATCAGTATGCAAAATTAGAAAATCCTCAGGCCAGATATGTAAACACCTCCATTTATGATGAAGTATCCCTGCAATGCCCACAGTCAAGTCAGCCAGACTGAAACCTTCCTAACCAGTGCATAAAAGCAAATTAAGGGCAATGTTCCTAACAAACTACCACTTTTGAGAAGAATTTTTCAAGTTCCCACTCAGTACTTTTCTTAGCATTCAATGCTCTGTTCTAACTATGGGCTCCAAGGGGAAGAAAAATGCAGAAAAGGCAGGGTCCATTAGCTACTTCTATAATTCTACATTATAATAGTGAAGATGTAAATAAAGACAGGTGTTCAAAATGAAGATTTAAAGTGCTAATATAAGACTTAGATTAATAATAAGAAGAATATAGACAGAGATTATTATTATTATTAATAATATTTTAACCCTTTCCTGATAAGGTCTGTAATTCTTCAAACAGCAAGAAAATTATTTTGACACAGTAAGGATTTGACTAATGCATACATCCTTCTTCATCCTTTTTACTGCTATTATTTTTTTCTGCTTTATTTTTTTCTGGCACATTTGCACTGAGAGAAATAATCCATATTTATTTAAATACAAATTTGATGTTGCTGTTTAATTTTCTAAGTCAAGTGTCAACAGCTAACATTTGTAAAAAAAAAAATAAAACTTACCACACTTGATCTTAGCTGGTTTTACAACAACAAACAAACAAAACGCCCACTCTGAAAAAAAAAAAAAAAACCAACCCCAAAAAACCTAAGTAAAAAAAGTAGTGGTACAAAGCACTTTGGGAATCCTAATGGGACAAAAGCTGCCTTTGTAATTGGACCGCAAAGCCTTAAGTATTCAAGGTGACACAGTTGTGGAGGGAAGGGGGAAGCACCATATCATTGGCAGGTGCAGAATCTTTAATCTAGCGTTTAAAGGCCACCATTCCCAGAATGTGGCAATTGGGCTAACAGGATTGACACTGGGGAACTCGTTCAGCAAGTACACCAACCTCTGAATGGTGGGGATTTCTCTCAGCAGCTGCCTGAACGTCAATCAGCTGAAGGGGAATGTTACAGAGGTCACAGTTTGGGGCTGTTCTCTATGCCTGACATTTCTATCCGTTAGTCAGAAAGACAATGAGAGAGGGACAAAGCCCAAGCATTACCATAGTCCCATTCAGCAGTAAAACAAAATTGAGGGGAGTGGGAAAGGCCTCCAGATACAAAATGATCAACAGAAGAACAACTCGACCTACCCTCCTCAAGGGAAAAATCAGGAGAGCGCCACAGCAATGAACAGTCCCAGGCTACAGGGACAGCGACAGAGCCGAGAGGGAAGGTTAATCCCACACAAAGACGTCACTTTTCAGTTCAACACTGAAGTTTAGTAAAGCTTATTCCTAAACAAAACTGAACGTCTGCGTTTGACCTTGTGGGCAAGGCCTTTCAATGTGAATAGCCCAGGTTTAAAAAAATTCCAAAAGGCAATTACAAATCAGAGGAACAGTGATAGAACATTACAAATTAAGAAATCTGTAATTCAGTTATATAAAATAATTACTATCATAAGATTAGAATATCTATTAACCCATAAATCTATGGCATAAGGAGATAGAGGCTAATCTAAGAGACAAATTATAATATCCAGGGAATAGGTTTGTGATAAAACCACAGCTAAAGTAGCCTTGTCTATCACTTAGGTTGACAGTCTTCATCTCTGTACAACAAGCAAGTTAAAACCAGAGACATTTTGCAAACATAAAATCCCAGCTTCCAGAGGGAGAACTTGGGTTAAGTAAACTACACAGAGCAAAATTACTTGAAATTTACTTTTGACTTTGGTACTTCTCCAGTGTTAAACAAATTGCTTAACTTACTTTGCCTCTACATTTTAACTTCAGGAAAGGATTAATAATTTTTACCAAAATACTCATATAAACTAGAGGACAAAGCACCACACATGGTACACCTTAGCGCAAACCTGATGATTAATACAGGCATGTAGTTTAAGAATAACTCTTCAGGAATAAATTGAGTACAAACCAACATCAAAAATTTAATAATCTACAGAGACAGGCATTCAGGATCTAAAAATAATGAGATACTTGTGAAAAGATGAGAGAGATTAAACACTGGCTGGCAACATGATTTGTCAGGAGCTGGAATTCCAGTAACAGCTTCAGCCCTTCACTTAAAGGAAGGTAGGATCATGCAGGTCAGTGACACTTGGTAATATTCATCACCAGGTCATCATGCACAAACAAGAGAAAAAAAATATATATATTCACCTGAGAGAACTGAGCCTCCAGATCCATACCTCTTTGCAAGTAATGAATACAACATACACATGTGAACAATGCTTTATTTCCATAATCATAGGGTTTTGTTCTGTCCCTCACTAATGATTTTTACCCTTCAATCTCTCCTTTGCATTAAGAAAAGGGCGCTGAAACTCATGGTACATGAACAGGCTTTTAACCAACTTGGAAGGTAAATTAAGTAAAAACGTTTGTAAACCAAACACAAGAGATACTACATACCAGAACTGCCAACATTTTGTGGAAACATTTCTCATAGAAACTGAAATTAAATTTCTTAACTTTTCTATCCAAAATTCCCAACAAATACCTTGAACTAAAACAGGTGAAAGAAAAATCTCTTTTTTCTCTCAACAGTTCATTGACACAAACTAACACAAATAACAAATTTTGAGTAAACAAATGAGAAAAACCCCAAGTCATTCAGTTGCTGCAAATTTGTTCCTCTTTGTAAGACTTCTGCCTGTGCAGTGGAAAACGCAGCTTTAAAGGTGCATGTGCATGGCACAAATGACATGCTAGAAAAGCACAGGCTTTGAAAGGTAAAGATTTCTGCATGGTTGCATGGCCAGATGTTTTATTCACAAAGGAGTATTATTCCACTATTTCAAGAAACGTAAGGAAAGCAGAAGTTTGCATACCCTCACAAATCAGGGCTGTGGACTTTAACAGTCAAAAAAAAAATCCCTCAAAAGTTGTAATAGTATTTGCACCCACCATATATACACTAATGCTAAGTTTTATAACAAATTAAGTTATTAGAAGGTGTTTTTTCATCTGTGATGGATGATACAGGAGGTCACAAGTCAAAGAGTTAAAACCCTGAAGAAATGGAAATAACAATAATGCTTATATTTCACAGAACTGGTGCACTACACATTTAAAAGAATATATACAAGTTCCATCTGTGCACGCCTGGTCTGTAATCACTAATGACATAAAGACATGGTTAAAACAAAAAGAGGGCAAGTTCCAGTTACAGAACTTGTATACAGAAGAAATTCGTTCAGCATGCTTCATTTTCTCACTATTGATAACTACAAAAGGTTAGGCTCTTAACTTTCAAAAATGAAATAGCCATGATATGTATCCATTTATTTGTCTGGGGTATCATCTTGCCTTAATCACACTATTGTACTAATTTGTTTTTTGGTAACTCCTTTCTGAAAAGCTATTCCCAAATTACTTACAATAAAAACTATTTTTAAATAATATGGATGTAAAACCACAAATGTAAATGACAAAATCTTGATCCAAAGGGGGGAAAAACCAATCTCTTAATGCTATAAGTGTTACTCAGAACTGTTTTATTAGTTATTATTAGTATCTATCATTCACAAAAAAGTACTAAGAATTTTCAGGGAGCAAGTTGAAATGGTTCAGGTTGAACTGCAAGGCAAAAGTAAGCACTATAAATGCATACCGTACTATTTCATAAAGTCTGTAGCTGGATATGAAATAAAGCAGAACTAGACTCTTATATTGCACTGTTCACTTATTACAGTTGATCTTCAGTATGCTCAAATATATAACACCACCATAGTCTATTCATTTCCCTGTAAAAGCAGATTTTTCAAGAATAAGCTTTAGGTCTCTGAAAAAAAGTAAATCTTCTTAAGCTAAGCACTGGGCAATAAGAAAAATATTTATATATGATATACTTACAAAGGATGAAATCAAAGCATGAAAAATGAATGGCTACAAACTAAAGCAAACCTAATCCAGAAACTGCACACATAAAACCGTAAAAGAAAAACAGAACTTCAGTACTGGTCTTTGGTAACTTTTGAATACTATTACTGTTTCCTCTATTGTACACTCTTCCACAAAATTTGGCAGTACAAATCTTCAAACCATTTGAGAGTTACCCTATTTCACAGAAATGGCAGACAGCCACCTGCAAATGGACCGTTCCACTTTCAATGCCAATCCATTTCAGTGTCCCCTGAATGTTTAGGGTTATCCTTGACAAAAAGATGATGCTGTTCTTCGGGGATGGAAGACCATTTCACAGCTTTATCTAAATTCAAAAAAGTATTATATTACTTTTAATCAATCTTGTCTGGTTGTAAGATTAACATCCCAGGATATAAAATCTTCCCCAGAATTTCACTGGAAAACTTTTCTTTTTAATATTGTTATTCATAATTTTTTAATATTGTTTTTCATAATGCATGCTAGAAATTTCAGCTTCTGCTTTAATAAGAGTAGAAGAAAAAAAAAAAAAAGAGAGAGAAAATTGGACTTCTTCAAATGTCTTTAATACTCAGAGTTATTTTCCAGGAGATAGAGCAGACTCTAGAACACTACTGAGGGATGAACTACAGATCCCTGAGACTAAAATGCAAAAAACCTCATCAAAATAACAAAAAAACACAAAATAATAAAAAAAAAGTTGTTTCCCACAAAAACCCACACTTTTTCTTTAAATATACTGGCATATTGAAAATAACATCAACATTAAGATATTGGCCATGATGCCAGAAGAAAGGAGTGTCATTTTTAGGCTTGTCAGAAATTTTTTGAATAGCTGGTGTAAGAGGATTAATTTTCCTGTACCTGTTACTGCACAATATATAACATTGTTACAATATCTGTAACAATAATAGACTGTCTTTACAGACCATGACCTCTGCTAGTTCAAAAAGTTGTTTCAACATCTACAGCTTGGATGTCATCCACAAAAAAACAGTACCAAGGTACTGCAAAGGCTTCTAAACACAATTCCTTGCTGGGTCTGCAGATGTCTGAAGGCTCTGTTCATGTCACTCAGCCAACCGGACACAGCCCCTCTGAACTCCCTTCTTCTCCCTCCAGAGCTCTGTCTTTCTTCCTGTTTCTTCCAACAAATAATGCCAGCAATTGGGCAGCAACACTCAAAAGTCATCTAAGAAGACAGTACAGTTCTCAGTGCTGACTGGTCAACCAAGAATAGCACTTCTTAACATTCTGTCTGCAACGATAAGAAGAGAACTGCTTTTAACTCTGCATCTGGACAAGCTGCATTAAATTCTCCTTGAAATGTAAGGATTTCTTGCCCTCGCCCAGTGACTTTTTCCGAGACTCTCCTGTTTAATCACTTTCACTATCATCTCCTCTTTCTTCTTCTTTTATATTACTATCACAAACAAAATGGGATCCTGAATTTTCCTCGCATACAAGGGGTAGCAGCCATACCATTCATACACTTTCTAATGAATGAAAAAATACACTCTTTGGTTTCAAACTTTTTAAACTTATCCTATATTTGAGCAACCTGACTTTTACCTCTAGAAAAGCAACTTTATTGACAACCTGATTCTTTATGTCTCTTTGTATCCCACGATAGCTATGAGGTATTACACAAAGCTGTGTGCTTTTCTACTGATCTTTATTACAATGTCCTCACCATCCCTCTCTGCAAGTATCCATGCAGCACTCAGTATATGATAGCTGGAAGTTTGTAAATCCTATTATACTTGAGAGGTGCAGAGGCATGTACTGCTCTACCATTAGCACACCATAATCACTTAATGTGATAGCTTTAATTGTCCCTCAAACAAGAGATATCCTCTTCTGGGAATTGTGGTTAAATAGGTCAGCACTGAACTATTTCAGGATAAAACTCCAGAAGCAGGAGTTGCGAGTCCAAACTGAATCTGAGCACCTTGTCTCAAATGATCCCAGCTAAGATTATCCAAGAACTGGACCACAATCAATTTGTGAAGGCTCTGCATAATATTATGTCCCAAATGGTAAGCCATAGCACAGGAGGTACTTCACAGCTAAAGAACAAGTGACTCTCAACTCATATTCAATAATCCAGCTACTTCAGTAATCATCTTCTGATATCACATTTTAATGCTTAGTTACTATCCTCAAACCTGTGGGTGTTTCAGCAATTCTCAGTCTACAGAGTATCAAGATATATGCATACCTGGGGGAAAAAAAAGAAGTAAGAAAATACACAAAAAATATCCAGAACAGATTTATTAAATCCAAAACCTGGACAACAGAAAACAAAAACAGCTCAACTGTGTTACTCATAAATTGACATAAGCTTCTGATCAAAAAACAAACAGTGAGAACCTCACTCAGAACTTTTATGGTTAAAAGTAGAATTTCTTAATGCTGGTCTCCAAAACTGATGATTAAGGAGCCCTTGTACTGCAGTGTATGATGGCTGGAAATCAATTAATCTGCTTATCCTTAAGGCTCACAAAATGCCAGTTACTTTCTTCTGACTTACTCAGAACTTTACCAAACTTAAGCTACATTTTACAGCTGGTTTTGCCTCTGTTGAAAATTTCACAGTAAATCATTAATCTATATTGAGGAGAAAGTCACAACAGAACAGTTCAGTCTGCCTGTTTACAAAAATCTAGTGAACTTTGCTATAAAACACCTTATGGCACCTGTGTTTTTTAATCAAGAGCTTAAATTCTGGCTGGAGTGGCCTCCCTATTTATTTACTACTCAAATTTGGCCAACTTACAAACTTTTGAAAATACATGGATTCTCAGCAGACACATCTTAAATTTTTCAGCAAAAGCTGAAAAGCAACATAGTAAAGCTTTTCAGCAGCTGAAATGTACAAAGACTTAATGAAGTAAGTGCTTGCTACTACACCTCTAAAAAACTGACCAGTCACTTTCTGGCAAGAGCAGTGATGGCACAAATTAATTCTCAATCCAAAATGCTGACTTTATAGACATTCACAAATGTCTATAAACAAACTTACAAAGTTTTTAACAGAAGCAGCACTGAGATAACTTCCTAAACAAATAACATGTTCTACATCAAGCAATAAAGATTTATATGCATTTCAAAAAATGGCCGAGAAAGGCCTACAGTGAAAAGTGTTTGAAAAGCTACTGCTATCTCATAATCCATTTCACAAGAACAGTGAGCAGTACTGCAGACTGAAGCATCCTTGAGGCAAAATATTCTAATTAAAATAAATAATATTACTGCTATTTAATTAGCAGGTCAGTTTGTGGATAAACACTGTACTCTACGACCTTCCCTGCTCTGGCTGTATCATTCAAAGTACACTCTTAACTTTTTTACTCTATACAAAAATAGTCAGCAAAACCACCATATTTACAAAAAAAGTCAGTAAAGGCTTACACACAAAGTGGTATGTCAGAAAATCCCAAAACAGATGAAAGGTCTGATTACCTTTGTTGTTCATTATAATTCGTAGTGCTTTCTTTTGCTACCTGAACATTCATTACATTATTACATTTGGCAATATTAATTAATTTTAAATGCAAACATTCAAAACAAAATACATTTGACATATGTAAGATGGAGTTATTTTTAAACAACCTCACAGCATGTAAAAAATGCACGTGAGGACTGATTTGAAATCAGCCACAGGATCCAAATCAGTTTCTGCTTATGATACCTAGAGGCACACCATTTCTCCTGGTTTGAAAGATAGGTATGTGCTAAGGGGCAGGGCCTCCCTAGGAAATGGAGAATTCAAATCCCCTCCCTCCAAATTATTATAATTTAGGAAATTAAAGGGGCTTTCCGGCAGAGGTACGGGGATAGGAATAACAGTTCTTTACTAGTATGCGTAACAAGGCAAACAAACACTAGCGCATTCTTAATAAACAGAACCAGGAAAACCTCGAGGGGCTTTGTTTCAGAAGGACCTGGCCAGTCTGATCTCTCAGAGCAGCAGGCTGGAAGGGTGGAAAATCCCGGGCTGGTGGATGGGATCAGAAGCTCCGCCGGTGGTGGCTGGAACGGCGGGGATGTCCCGGCAGGGCAGGGCAGGGCAGGGCAG
>VWYO01026471.1:0-10596 GCA_013400275.1 Rhadina sibilatrix | reverse complement strand
CACCTCTTTGTTTTGGTCAAGAACTCATAAGCACCCAGTAGTCTCCTAGCAACTTATGGGAAGAAATTCTCTCAAGTAAAAAGGAACAAACCTAACCACCAACACCATTCCTAAATCTTGGATCACAATTATTGCAAGACATGACAGAGAGAAAAGAAACAAAGAAGCAAAACGTCAATTCCAAAAATGAAAAAATCAAAACAAACCACCAAATAAATATCTTTCTACACCTCAAAATTCTTTACAGCTAATGTAGCGGAGTCTTCTTTTATTCCTTCCTAGAGGGCTTGAACCCTTGTCTTCCTAGTTCAAAAAATTAAAAACAGCAAGAAAAACTTCCCATTTAATCTGTTGCTGAACTGGATATTAATACCACAAAAACAGTAGTATGCATTACTAGTTTAATTTCTCCAGAAAGAGGTCCCACTACCTGTATGCATGCACCTGGTGTGCAGGGTTTTACTCCTCAGGGTTGATCGTCTGCACACTTTTTGTAAGCAAAAAGTTTGATTAAAATAGGATTAAAAATAGTTCTATTGCTAAAACCAGCATACATAGCTGTGCTCAGCATCAGCTTCATAACAAAAAAACTAAAGGGCGTACATTCCAATGTCACTGTTAGCATAAACATCTTGTGACTGCCAAGACACTTGTAAAATTGGTAACTGCTGCCTTCTCTTTAAATTTTCTTCTTCTTTTTCTGTGGTCATACTGCATTAAAAACGCCAGCCTTATGAGTAGTATCTCAACAGATATAGATCCTGAATGTTACCACAGTAAATATATCATAATTTTGACTCTGATGCAGTACTCTGTTATATAGGAGAAACAGACAGACTTCATTTAACTGAGGATATGGTACAGCAAAAATATTTGTTCAGATTAAAAAGCTATAAAGCTTTTATAAGAATGTCAACTGCCACTCCTAAGAATCTTTAGGTTTTACAGAATTATTTCTACAAGTTCTATGAGTTCACTACTTAAAAGTTACTCAGTAGGGACATCCAGAGAATAAAACTCAATGTACAACAGCTATATCAAATTAAATCACAAAGCAAGTTAACTCTGTGACATTTGAAACATTATTAGCTTGGAGAAATAGTCAATACAACTCCTTTATAATATATCACAAATTACTAGGTGCAAAGAAAACTGTAACATGAAATAGTCCTTTTCTAGTGCTGTAAAATACAATCAGCATTTCCAAAACCACAAAAGTCACATGCAGCTTCCAAACCCAAATGATGTAAGAAATTAACTATGATTTTTCCTGAATGTTCCACATCTAATATTATTGTTTATAAAGCTGGAAAATTACAACTAACTAGACAATTAGGATGCACTTTCTTTAGGACACTTAGGATACCTTTCTTTACATACCCATGTATATATCTGCATACACACACGTAGAGGCACTTGAAAATGCAATGCTTTTAAATTGAAAAAATGTAAATTAGAGAAAAAAAATTGCTACGGAAGTACTTGCCTACCTGCAAACATGAATCACACCATAAAATGATCACACCATAAAACCACCAACATTAGGAAGTGAAGTAAAAAATAGTGTTGATTACATTTTAAAATAATCTATCAAAGAGAAACAAAAGGACTTGAAAGAGAAATGAGTAACATCTTCAAAATATTAATAACATGGAATTGGTAAGAAGTCAAAGTAGCAAATACTTATTTTGATTGTCTTTGGTGCTTATAGATGATTTTTCTATTGGAGTCGTTGTGAAATACTAAACAACCTCCCCCAAAAACTTTATTTATAAATAAAGCTAGAAGAAAGACCTTTATTTCCACCAGAAAAACATTAAAGCATGTCTTACTTATCTAAGATGGAAGATATTTGAACAGCTCAGTCAGTTGCACATACTTTTAATTTAAAATTTCCACTACTCTCCTATCCTGAAATGTTTCATACCTGCATGAAACTACTTTAAGAAAAATAAATTAAATGTACCTAAAATCTCAAGACAACATACCTAGAGAAGGTGGACATGCAGTATGGGATGGGGGGGTTATTCTGAATCAAAAATATCTGGATTGTGTTATTTTAAGAAAGATTTCAAAATGAAGCAAAAAGAAACACTGGACTAACATGGCGAATATAAACACAACAAGTAAAACAAAAAAATGCCAACATTAACAAAAAAGATCAAATTGATTACATTCTTCTAACACATAATTAAAGAAAGCAATTATATGATTCAATGTGAGGTATTAATAAATGCTATTTTAATCAACTGTAGCATTTTCAGTATTTGACAACAACAACATATTAAAATGGAATCTTAGAAGCACTTTTTTTATCATCAGCGGGTATCAGTTGAATATTAGCACTCAGATAGTCCTAATTTCAATATAAATATCACTGTTCATGAACCAGGGCTGTCAAATCTTGAACATTGTGCATCTGATCTCAACCATGTGTGATGTGGAAGGTGCATATTCCACATGAGTAGCTTCTGTACTTCATGTAAAAGCTTCCTGTTATCAGCATTCCAGAACTCATTCCAGAAGACTCAATCACATTACTCTCAACACTGGAGAAAGTGTTGGGATTCAAAACACAAACTCAGCTACCAAGGGTCAGAAGAAACTCAATCACCTGTGCACGGAAGCACCATGAATATTTTCTGCACATATTTTTCAAATTATTTTTAGAAAAAAGATTATTTACTTACTAGCTATGTATATCTGCTCTTAAGGAAAGTTTAAAATGGCTGTGGATAACACCTAGGAGGAAAACTTTACAATAAATGGTAATATCTAATGCAGTCACTTTTTTAGGATTCTTTTAAGTATTTAGAAGCCAAGCAACAGTATAAGACCATTACACTGTTAAGTGCAACTCTGTCTTTCATAGCTAAAAGGATAATTAAAATCAATAACCACCAAAAAGAAAAAAAAAATTAAAAGAAGGGAAAAAATCAAGTTGTTTTCCCTCCATATACCAGCATATATTTACACCCAAGTTTCATTATCTGTTCTACTCTCCAAAGCAATCTGAAGTCTCACTGCCTTTGGCTGACAGCGATGGAGGCTGCAATGTAGCACACAATATAACAGGTTAAGCTATCTGTGCCAATCTCTCCTTCTCCTAAGAGGATTAGCACTGCAATATGCTAGAACAAATGGTTGTGAATACGCAAGATGGTACAGCTGGTCTTCCCCAAAATAATCATCCAGCTGAATAGCCTCAAAACAGGTTTACTCCTTGAATGTTGCTGAGATGAAAGGAAACTAAATTTACAAGCCCAGAATTGAAAAAAACCAAAAAACCTATCAAAGTTTCCTATACCTTAATATGTTCAAAAATTCTAGGTTTAAAAAGGTTAATCAACATATAAGGGATTTTCACCATTTCATTTTTTTCTCTAAAGGAATCACTGAAAATTGAGTAATTCCATTTTCATAATGACACATTTCACCCTATTTTGTCTATTTTCTCTGTTTAACTCTACACAAAACCACACTTTTTTTAATAAATATGTCTTGTGCAACTCAACTCTTCTCAAGAGGAAAACGAATTGCCTGGGATGGGTAAAATAAAAAAAAGCAACACTATTTATTAATTTTGTATAAGTTATCTTCCACCCCAGAGATTCCTTGAAGGGGAAGAACATGTCTGAATTTCACCACAGAGTGCCACAGGCACAAAGTGAGAGAAACTAAACAAGCACATCCTGAAGGGAGAGAAAATGCCTGCAGCAGTAAATGACCTACTACATACCTCACTCCCAGGTTTTTTTGATGTTATAATTTGTTCATTTCAGGGAAAAGAAGACAATTACCCACAGTTTTAGTTTGTTTTAACAGAATTATTAAACTTTTAAAAGTTTTTGATCAAAAGGGACATATATCATTCCAAAGATCTTTGTATTTTCAAAAGGTTACAATCCTGTGCTAATTTGCATAACAAAGTCTTTGTCATATCTATTTTCTTATTACCTGAAGCAGCAATGTGCATTATTAGAACAGTACTAAAGTCGTTAAGCAGAAAGCATATAAATTTTTTATTTTAATTCCTATGCATTAAAGTTAGTATTTTCCAACTCAATGCACAGTAAATAAGAGGTAATTACATTTAAATATGCATTTCATTATATGAATACGGAAGTGTTTATCTCACCATTGAATTGTTAAGTCTTTTAAGTACTGATTCATTTGAAAACTCAACAGAGTATTGGCAATTTAGTGTAATATTAAACACATACATATACCATACTTGTACTGCCACACACGTAATACTCCTTCTATGATACATATTATAAAGAATACAATTTACACTTTATAATGCATTAAGATTATCTAGGTGATAGTTTAGCCACATATATATATAATAACTCAAAAGACAATTTTAGTTTTTTTAAATAGGTATTAAATATTTTTAAATGATAGTGAGTTAACTTCTTTAAAAAATATTTAAAAATTGCAATTGTATTTTTGATTCCTGAACTAAAGTTCTCCTGAATAAAAAGGAAAGTGCTGGCTACTGATTTTTTTCAAAAAGTAAAATGAAGCTAATCACTTAAGATTAATATGTTGACCAACAAACTATTAATAGGTCAGCCCATATTATAGGAGAGGCATCTTGATAACTAAAGACCATTCCATTTAAAATTATGCTTCAAAAAAGTTGGTGCACTGGAGCATGTCCAGACAAAGACAACAGTGTTAGAGAAGGATCTGGAGCACAAGTCTGAGGAGCAGCTGAGGGAGCTGGGGGTGTTAAGCCTGGAGAAAAGGAGGCTCAGGGGACGCCTTGTCACTGTCTGTAACTGCTTGAAAGGAGGGTGTAGCCAGGTGGGGGTCGGTCTCTTCTCCCACATAATAACTGATCAGATGAAAGGATATGGCCTCAAGTTATTGCAGGAACAGTTTAGATTGGATATGGCAAAATTTTTTTTTACAGAAACAGTTGTCAATCCCTGGCACAGGCTGCAGAGGACAGTGGTGGTGTCACCATTCCTGAAGGCATTTAAAGATGTGTAGATGTGGCATGTAGGAATACAGTTGACTTGGCAGTACTGGGTAAACAGTTGAACTGGATAACTTTAGAAGCCTTCTTCAATCTTAATGGTTCTATGATTTGGTTTATCATGCTGACACTCTCAAACATCAATATTCACATTATCACTGATGATCATCTGAACAGAAAATGTTGCCAAAAAACCATATGAAAGGTATTTGAAAATCTCTATTCCATGATCAGATAAGCACACTCGCATAGTTTATTACGCATGAAAGTAAAGCCTAGCAGTTTACATCCTAAATCATACCACCCTGTGAAGGCACTGGTGGCCCTACCGCAGCTCTACTGGATGATCCCACATTGAAATGAGAGATACATCTGCTTCAGCAAATCAGCTAAAACTAGATGTTACTAGTATGTACGGTACTCGAAGATAAATAAACACGAAGCCATGACACTTCCACAGACTCAAATTCTCTATATCAAAAGAACACTGGAACAACTACAATTACAACCACAAATAATTACTGTATTTCCAAGTACAATCATACTAGTACGTATTTACCCATCCATCTTTCAAATGACACACATATCATGAATTTAAAATAAACAATAAATCGAAAATCTATAAGAAACAGAAAAAGCCCCACTGCAATTTCAGAGCAATTAAAAAGTCACAGTTCCACATCCAGCTTGCCACAGGCATATCCCCAAAACCACACAGAAATATTCATACATTGCTGGACTTGAGACTAGTCTATACTCCCTTGCTAACATTTTGTAACAAATCTGTATGCAGAATAATCTCTACCAAATAATCTATTCTGGTGGTACTGATCTCATTTCAATGTAACTTCTTAGAAAAGACAATGTTATACTTCTAAAAAACATTGGTTATGTACTTGCTAAAGTCTTGTTTAGTTACTGTTGCAGAGTACTGTCTGTGATTTTATTTCCCTTAAGAAAAATAAAAAGTTCAAATAAGTAAATAATTAATGAATGGTAAGAACCTTTTATTCCAAAGCCATTCATGCATTATTTATTGATATTTTGTACAGTAGGCATATACTACACTATATATGAAAGCATCATTTATAGTCAGGCTTTGCCTTTCAAAATAGCTGCTTTAATATAAAAATGATTATACGAAAAAATATCATTAAAACCTCAATAATTTTCTCCTACAATCTGAAATTATCAAGCACAATAATTGCAAAGAGAGATGAGTTTCAGCATAAACCTCTTCATCTCTATAGAAATTAATGATCATATAGATCATATATACAGAATGTCCACATAATGTTACTTAGACCTAAATTTTAAAATTACTGAATGTACATTACAATTTAAGCTTATTTATTAAGGTTCAAAGTTGCAAATGTTTTGTTAGCTAAAATGACTACTTGCAGAATAAATGTGTGGACAGGAAACAAGAAAGCTAGCAAATCTGAAGTTTTATTTTTATATAGAATTTGATCTCCATTCTTACAGTTATTAGACTACACAGACAATAAGACTACAAAATTAATGCACTGTCTTAAATAGATGACATTACTTTTGAAGCAGACTAATTTTGTAATACTGCACACATTTAAACAAAAGCTCATGGTTTGAAAAACAAATGGCAGGGAAAATACAGTAGAAGTGCAAACCTGACCTATCTCTAATCCTTTCTTTTCAAACCTAGGCTACTCAAGAATCTTCAACTAATTATTCCATTTTATTGATGGCATTTTTCCCAAGGGAAGTTATTTAAAAAGTTTAACCCCTGAGCAAGTCATGGCTTCTTCTGCCTTTGAAAGTGTCAAGTGCATTGATTATAACTGCAGGAAGTGTTACCTTCTACCCAGAGAATCTCACCCTGCACAATCTTAAACACTGTCTCTCTCCCAAAACGGCTTTGATTCAGCAATTCAGACCGCTTCAGCTGATATTAAAGGCAGAAGCACCACAGAAAAGGGATCAGCAGTTAAAACGAAATACAAAGAGGAAAAAGCCCAGATCTTGAATATAGTACCACAAAGCTTGAGAGAAAAGCAGATTTGAAAAAGACATCAGAGTGACTAAAAAAAGAACAACATGACAGAAATTAAACAAGATTTTTATGTTCCCTTTCTATGCATTTAAACTCATCTCAACCTCTATTGAAATTCTGATCATACCCAAACCCCAAGGCTTTTGACATACTTTCAAAAATCCACACCCCTTCTTACTCTTTTTTAAGTCTCCAGAGTCACTGTTGGGTATCCAACAAGTTGAATGGGGGGGAAGGGTCGTGGTGTGGAAAGGAAGAATCCTAATATGCATACGATGAAAAAGGCCATTTAAACTCATATTAAGCTTTTTTCTTAAAATTATGGTGCCTATTTTAAATGATTCACTGTGTGTCCTTAACCTAATACTTAACCAATTAAAAATGGCTGAAATGGTTTGAACGGAGGAAAAAATATTTTCGAGCCACATTTATCAAAGTATTTTTATCTTGAACAGTGATTTTCTTAGGTCAGTAACAAAATACGACTAAAATAACACAAAGTGCTACTGGACTCTAAAACACGACGACTAGCAGAATAAAAGAAGACAAAGCAATCTCTAAATACCTCTACATTATCAAATTATGTAGCACAGAAAACTGTAAGAATGCAATACACACAATTAATACA
Source organism: Rhadina sibilatrix (assembly GCA_013400275.1). Taxonomy (NCBI): domain Eukaryota; kingdom Metazoa; phylum Chordata; class Aves; order Passeriformes; family Phylloscopidae; genus Rhadina; species Rhadina sibilatrix. The sequence continues at coordinate 2,952 of VWYO01026471.1, read as the reverse complement.
ACAATGGCAAACGTATCTGGGAAAGGACGCACTAAATTCCAAAGAGACTTTTAGAATTGCAAGTGGGTTTTTTTTTTTCCAGTTCAGTCATGACAGGGCCAGAAGGTAATGATACATCTGCCATGATGCAACAAGCAGACCTGTCTTCTGTCAAGAGTTGAAATCATAAAGGAATAAGCTGTCGTTAGCAACCCCTCTCCAAACAGTAGAGCTGTCATCTCATTGTTTTCCTCTGTTGGCATGGGGGCTGGTGTGGGTTTATATACCCTGTCAGCTCAGTATTAGTCTAAGCTTTTAACCTTTTCTTGAATTTCTGACTTAATATTTTAACTCCTATACAGCTTACCATGTCTTACTATGAGTTTTGTGATCAATTAATATTGCTTCAACAATGCAAATTTTCCTTCTATCTGCTTGGTGACTAGCATTTGAGAGATTATTAATCCCTCATAAAATGTTTTTGAAATAATTAAATATACTGCTTTTTAAATTTTCTTTCCAGAGTATGGTTGATTTAAAACCAATTGTACGTGACTCATTATTTACTAATACGTTGTGATTTGTGTTTTTGTTTTCAGAAAGATCTCAGAAGATCATCCAAAAACCTCTTAGTTTTGTTAGTATAATTACCACAGTAGTGGGAGCTCTAAACACAGGTTTTCTCTGCTAAAAAGGACTTTACAAGCAACACTAGTTCTATGGTCAACAATATGAATAAGCCAAATACATATATGACAGTCAGAAAAGTAGCACTTGAAATGAAACAATATAACAAATTATTGCCTGTTTTAGTGAAAGTCTATGATTCAGCAATGTATTTAAAAAACCCAAGTAAGATTATGGTTGCTCTGACACTGTAACTGACTATTAATAAATAGATGAGATACTTTAACATCTTTCTGCAACAATACACATAGAAGACATAAAAGGCACATGAATATTAGTATTCTGTAGCAGAACTATAATTGTCAATTTCAACTATAATTGTCAATTTCACAATTGACAATTGTGAAATGTCAGCTGCTTTTTTCTCCAGAAAGTGTCACTTGCCCATTTTATTGATACTATGCTAAGCTTGTATAAACTAAAAGACCAAACCAAAAAGTGTATTTGTCTAACAAGATACTCTACACTTAAAAGTCAGATTTAAAAGTTTTTTAGCAAGAAATTTTGTAATTTAAACATAACAATTTCTGGGCAACAATATGTAAATATCCACTACTGAAACTGACTGAAGTGGACAGAGAAAATACAAAATAGTATGTGTTATCACACTGGTTACTAACCATTAAGACCACTACATCACATAAAATTTATAGTGGGAAAATTTACTGCTGTTATACTGAACAATTTTGTTGTTCCATTCAACCGCCTTACAAAACCAATGACATATTACTACACGCTGACAAAAGTAATAACGCTCACCAATTTAGTAAATATTGCCAACCTGACAGTTTTGTACAAATGAATGACATTAGTATAAGTGAATGAATCCAATATTTTGACCATAGAGAACAGAGATTGTAAAAAAAAAAATGAAGAGTAGGATAAACACAACAGACAACTGAAGCTGAAAATCATGTTTTACCAGTTACTAAAGAAACATTTCCACAGTTAATACCCATCTCATGCAAAGCTTTGGTTTTTTGTTTGTTCATGTAAAGTCTGATTTTTGGGTGTTGCTCTATTTCTTCTGAAAAACTTGTCCAGGTTCTCTGAAGAACCTATTTTTCAGCTGTATGTCAAGTATCAATTCTCCTTTAAATAATAATACAAGTATCTAAGTATCTTAATATCTGGATTTGAAATCAGGCAACAATTCTTTGATAGTTTTTGATTTTTTTTAATAAATAAGTGACAGTTGCTGTGGTTGAATTTTATTAGCATCCCTGGGACCACAGCTATCTTTTAGGTAAAAAATGTACTGAATTTCCACAGACTCAGAAAACATCCAATTGTTTCCCTGCGCTTGTGCAGTAAGCTGATATCCTATTTATCCCCTAGAAGAGAGGTATCAAAGATAACAGTACTTCCAAACTCTTCACAATGACCAACCAAGGCAAGCTGAGCTTCTGTTCCCCCAAAGAACAAATCTCCTCTCCAAGTACAACTTCAGCCTCTCCTTCTCTAAAACAGTGAACAAGGGAGCCCCTCAACAATCATTATGAAACCAGAACTGTAAATGTTTAATTCTTGACATCCCAAATATATGATCTCATCATTAAATTGAAGAATTTGCCTCCATCTTTCATCAACTTTTCCTGGCACTACTTCAGTTATTGAATGCATTATTAAATAAACAATAAGTGATCTGAGAAGAGCCTCACTGTACCAACCTAGACAAGCCATTTAGGCAAAATATAGAAGAGACAGATTAAAATTATTCTTTTAATCTACATTTATTTATTTATTTATATTATTTACATTCACTTTTTTATAAAAAGTGGAGTATCTTCAGAGCAGAATTCTCATTATAAATGGAATAGTCATTCATTCCCAGGGGAGTGACATGAACTTCAGTCTCTCATGCACCAGGTAACTGCTTCTGTCAAAAATCAGTGTTTACCACTAGAGAAAGTTTCAACAGAAAATTTCTATTTTAACAAAACAATCAATCTATGCAATATTTTTGTACTGTTGCCAGTTTCTTTTTTTTAAAGTATCTTTTTAAATAAGTATTTATTTTAATTTAGCTTTTGTTACATTCTTACTGCCTTACTAGCATCTATTTCTTTTTATACTTGTTTTTCTAAATTAGGTTTTGTTCCTATCATATTTTAATGTATTTACATATGTTTTTCACATTGTGTACAATTTTCTCCCTCCTTCTCTTCCTACAATCTGTTCTCTATCCAGTTGCTTCTTTGTTCTCTTCGTTCATATTTCAACATCTACACTACCAAGTTTGAATTTTCAAATTAACACAATAATGTTACCTCTTCACATAAACCC
>VWYO01026464.1:1197-15306 GCA_013400275.1 Rhadina sibilatrix | reverse complement strand
GGACAAAAGCTCAGCAACAGAACTGGTGAACAAATTGCTTTTGTGATTTCCCCGAGGATCTGTCACTCTCCCTCCTATCCAAGCCCCAGCCTGGCTGCCCCACGTGCTGGGTGGGCGCTGGGTGTGCACCCAGGGGTTCTCCAGCACCCCTGGCCCCGGGCACAGCTCTGCCCCGGGCCCCCAGCACCCCCTGGGGCCAGCAGCCTGGCCCTGCAGTAAAGCTCCTGCTCCCAGAACATCTCCTTATTAATTTTCCGAGTTTATGGAGTCAGCTGTCACACAGCAGCAGCTCCTCGTCTCCGAAGGAGCACGGCATGCATGCGGAATGATTGCAGGAATATGCACCCTCAGGACATATTATTTTCTTAACTAAAATTCAAGTGCATACTTATTACCCAAATCTCTGTCTCAGAAACAGCCTTGCCTTCACATGACGGAATTACAAACCACCAGACAGCTTTTAGGACTTGTATGCAAAACTGCTTTTTAGCATGGCTTTTGTAGTTGTCTTATTTATCTAATCTCCATGAGTCATAATTCCTTTAGGATCACTTTCTTCTTTCGACATTTCATCTCACCAAAACAAATTAAAAAATCAAAAAACAATGGAAAAAACAAAAGCAAGCTCCTGCTCCAGCCCAGAGCTGATGCAGTGCTGCACATAATTTGGATTTTTTACACCATTTCTAATAGGAACAGACACCCACAGTAGCTATGGAAGGAGTCCCCAGGCAAAAGACTGGGGCACATCTCCCTTGGAAAGGAGCAAAATAGAAAGGTTAAAAAGGAGGAGCAAGAGGAGGTGGAGTCCCCATCCCTGGGGGGGTTTAAAGCCCTGTGTACGTGGCACCTGGGGACAGGGGCAGTGGTGGCCTGGGCAGGGCTGGGGGAGCAGTTGGACTCCATGGCCTCACAGGGCTTTTCCAACCCTAATGATTCTGTGATTCTCTTCCACCAGCTGATGCCCAGTGCTCACCAGGGGTACCCCAGAGCAGAGCCAGCCTCTGTCTGCCCGGCCAGGGCACTGGTGCTGATGTGTGACAGGCACCACCCGTGCCAGGGCCAGCAGTGCTGATGTGTGACAGGCACCACCCGTGCCAGGGCCAGCAGTGCCACAGGGCACACTTAGGGCAGCCCTGGCTGGTTTCCATCTGCACACTCTGCAGACTGTGCAGTCACCTTCCCAGCTGAGTGAAGTGAGTAAAGCAAGGACAAAGTGAGAACTGTGATTGCAGAGCGGTGACAGTCGGGAACCAGCCTGGGAATGTTTCATCTGTGAGAAATTCATATTTCAAAAGCACAGAAATCTGAGATTCAAACAGTTTTCACCTCTGGAGAAATATTGCCTTTCCCTACTGTCACTTCAGCAGCAAAAGGCTGAAGCTGGTGCTGTTCTGATTGGCCAGAGCCCCTACAAAATGATATGAGCAGTGATCTTGCAAAGTGTTCCATCACGATGGGACACAGAGAGCTGAGCCATGAATTCCTGTCAGCAAATGCCACTGGAACTTGGAATCTTCTACATCTGCCTATCACTTTGCAGACTGAGCTGGGACAGGGATGACAAAGTGCAGTGAGATGTTGCTGTGCCAAGCCCATCTTTTGGATTTCAGCCCCAGCAGAGCAGAGTCTCCTCAGCTGATGGCTCTGCCGGCGGCTGGGAAGGCCCCAGGGTTACCAGGACCAGTGACAGCACCTGAACCTGTTGTGGCACGGGGCCAGCAGCAGCACAGGACACCAGCCCCAGCCCAGAGGCTCAGAACTGCAGTGTCCATCAGGATGGAAGGTGGACAAAAGCAAGAGGATAAGTGGACCTGAAGAGTACAGGTGCACCTAAAGCAGCTAGGAAAGGGAATTTTGATAGAATCTGGGATCTCCAAGGAGCTGCTCTGACTAAGCTGCTTCCTTCCTTTATTGAAAACCTTCAGACTTCAGACTTTCTGTCTGAAGAGGAATCAAAAAGGAGAAAACCTGGGTGAAAAAGCCAAAGGAGTGTCTTTTCAGTACACAGAAACAGAGCAGTGACCACGTGGAGGGAAGAGCAGGCCAGAAGACAGCAGACTTGCTTCTACTGCAGCGTCACAGCACAAGGAATATGATCCTTGTCCATGAACCCATCCATTTTCAGTGAGCAGCCTGATGCAGCTGAGCTCCAGTTTCAGGTTGGGTATCCCCCAGCCCTTTGGTACCAGCTGCCTCCTGCAGCTGCTGGCTGAGCATTCCCTAGTGCTGAGGGGAGGCTGCTCAGGGCACAGCTGGAGCTTCCTGCTGGGAACTGGGACCTGCCACAGCCCAGAGCCCCCCTGGCTGAAGCACCACTCCCCTCCTGCCTCCAGCCCTGCCTCTGCACAAGGCCAAGCCAGCTCAGCTCCCTCGGGTTGCAGAGCAAGGCAAGGCTGGAACCCCCAGCAGCACCCAGCAGCACTGCTCATGCCTGAGATGTTTTGGGTTTCTGAGTCTCTTTCCCAGAGAGTTTTCTGCCAACAAGAGCCACGTTTTCCTGACTGTAACCTATGTTTACATTCCTTTCCCTAGGAGGGACTTCTCCTTGCTGTCCCTCTGCTCTGACCAATGTGATTGAAGAAGTTTGTCTTTGTTTTACCCATGGAGTTGTTCTCTGTACAACAGCATAAAAGGGAAGAGATAACCAGAAATAAGCAGAGTCATTGTCAGCCTGCTGGGTCGGAGTCTGTGTCCTTGTGGTCTTTACCAGCGTCACCCGGGGGCGTTGGGGCTCCCGCTGTCCCAGGCAGGAGCCCCGGGCAGGGGCTGGCACAGGGCTGCCCTGGGGACACTTGGGCATCTGTGGGACAAAGCCAACATCACCCTGTGGCAACATCTGCCTGCAGGCTGTGTCAGCCCTGCCCTGCCCTGCCCTGCCCTGCCTGCACAGGTCTCTGCAGCCCTTTCCTGAGGTGCCACCCCTGTGCCACCCCCAAGGAGCGCCCGGCAGAGTCACATCCCCGGGGCCTCTGAGTGCTGGGCAAACACTGCTGGCCAGCAAGCAAGGACAGGGCAGGGATTAGCTCCACATCACAGTGACATTTATCCACCCCTGGAAAATTACTGATAATTCATATTGATTCTGTGGCCTGGGTGCAGTGAGTCGAAACATCAAATCCAGAGATGCTCTGAGCTGAAATGACAAACACGGCTGAGCTGAGCTGAGCTGAGCTGAGCTGAGCCGAGCCAAGCTGAGCTGAGCAGGGGATGGAACTTGGTCCATTCCTGTTGTGCTGCACCACCCCAACAAGGTTTGCATTACCTTTGTCTTTGAAATTCAGTATTCCCTCCATGTCCTTCCTGCCAGAGCTGTTCCAGGTAACCCTGCCTGACCCTGGAGCAGGGGTCCAGGGGATGACCCTGCCTGACCCTGGAGCAGGGGGTGAGGTGAGCCTCTCACACCATCCACGCTGGCAGTGTGTCTCACAGGGAGTGCCTGAGCCCAAACCCCTGGCCCACTGCTGCCACAGGGAGAGCAGGGCCTGGCTGGGGGGATGTGGGGAAGTTCTGCTTAACCACAGGGGTGTTCTGTAGGGCACAGAACACAAGGACACAACACAGTGAAGCCAAAGGCCAAAGGGAACAGGAGAGGGAGGGGAAGGAAGCTATCAGGCCCCTGAGCAGCCCCACAGTGTCCCCAGGAGTGCCCCAAGCATCCAGCAAGCTCCAGGGTGAACCCTGCCCCAGCCAGGCTCCACCTTCCCCTTGGTGCCCTTCCATCCTCCTGGAGGCTGGTGATGGCTGAGGTGGGACTGGAGCAGGGCATGGATGCTCCATCCTGGCAGCCTGGGGCAATCCCAGCCCAAAGCAGGGTGTGTGTGGGGTCAGATGGGGCTCTGCACAGCCGCACTGGGGCTGCCCTGCACAAAGCCCCCAAACCCACAAGAGCTGCCCTGCTGACACGTTCCTGCTCTCCTGCTTCCCTTCGGGCCCTTTCCCTTTGCAGGAACCCCTTCAGCCCTGAATCAGCAGGTCAGAGGGTGGCTGGGTGCTGCAGCACCCCGGGGAGCAGCCCCGAGGGGTCCCTGACCCTCCCCGGGCGGGCAGGCCCCAGGAGCCCAGCTGCAGTGCTCAGCACTCAAACACTGGGCACCCAGCTGCAGTGCTCAGCACTCAAACACTGGGCACCCAGCTGCAGTGCTCAGCACCCAAACACTGGGCACCCAGCTGCAGGGCTCAGCACCCAAACACACACTGGGCACCCAGCTGCAGGGCTCAGCACTCAAACACACACTGGGCACCCAGCTGCAGCGCTCAGCACTCAAACACCGGGCACCCAGCTGCAGGGCTCAGCACCCAAACACCGGGCACCCAGCAGCAGGGCTCAGCACTCAAACACACACCGGGCACCCGGCGCTGCCAGAGGGCATCTTCCTCTGAGAAACGTGCTTGCCTCTGGGACTGGCATCCTGTTCCAGCCTGATCTCTACACAGCCTACACGTGTCTGTGATTTATCTACGCAGCCTGAGTTCTCCAGGCTACAGTTTTTAATCAGCGCTATTTGCATTACATAACCTCTTTTATTTCAGCCCGCATTTTGCTTTAATTAGTTCTTTGTTAAATACATCAATGGCGATTCTACCCTGCCAAGCAATTCCAGATTAATTGCATTTGTTAAATCTTCTTCCTTTTCTTGTTTCTCATTTTTCCTGCCTTCCGAGGAGGCGGCACATTTGGAAATTAATGGTATTTTCAAATCATTGCCTTGTACAAACTCATGGGCATATTTCAAATAATAAACCTGAACATTCCCAGCTCTGTGTGTTCCTCTCCAGCCCAGAGGGGTGGAAGCCTGGCTGTGCCTTTCCCTGGGCTGCAGATGAGGGGGGATGTTTTTCCTGCTGACCCTGGAAGGGAACTCCCCAGGAAAACAAGAACAGCAACCCAGGGCAGACCCTCCCCTCTCCAAGCTTTGCCGTGTTTCTCACCCTGCCAGGGAGGGATTTAACATCCATCAGCAGATAAATACACACACAGACCCAGCAGTGAGGCTGGGCTGGTTCTCCCCACACAGGGGGAGGAGGTACCTGATCCCTGGGGATGCTCTGACCCAGCAGGAAAAGCAGAACAGGACTGAAAGGACAGGGTTTCAATTTCCAGAAATTGATAGAGAGGAAAAAAAAAAAAAAACCACAGAAGGAAATAAAAAAAGAGGAAACTGTAGATATACAGACTCCAATTACTGGCTGAGAGAATTTAGTGACAGGACATTTTAGACATGCAGTGACAGGACAAGGGAGGATGGCTTCCCAGTGCCAGAGAGCAGGGTTCAATGGGATAATGGGTTAAACGGGATACAGGGAATGGAATAATGGGTTAAACAGGATGCAGGGGAGGAACTGTCCCCTGGGAGGGTGGGCAGGGGGGCACAGGGTGCCCAGAGCAGCTGTGGCTGCCCCTGGATCCCTGGCAGTGCCCAAGGCCAGGTTGGACACTGGGCTTGGAGCAGCCTGGGGCAGTGGGAGGTGTCCCTGCCAGGGCAGGGGTGGCACTGGATGGGATTTCAAGTTCTTTTGACTCCAAACCATTCCAGTCTAGGATTCTGGGTCCAGCTGAGGGTAAGGTGTCACCAGTGAGAGCCCAGAGCACGTTCTCTGACTCCCAGACAGTAACAGGAGATCCTGGGACAGACTTGCAGGGCCCAGGGACAGGCAGGATGTCCATAAGGACCATTTTGGCCTTGGTAAAACAGTTTCCAGCCAGTGACAGAGTGCAGAGGTGATCCAGAAACAATTCCTCTCCCTGGCTGGCCACCAGCCACCTCTCCTAAGGAAGAGATTTCTTTTCTTCTTCCCCTTCCCATGACTGGCTCTCAGCTGTGCTTCAGCACCCCTGGCAGCAGCTGGCTGGGGAGGGAGCCCCAGGGAGCAGCCCAGGAGCTGGGACCCCTGTGTGGGGAGTGGAGTCCCTGGGAGCACCCAGCTCCTGGGGCTGAGGGAGCAGCAGTGAGAAATCTGCAGCAAAGAAATGCACTGACTTCAAAAACACAGCCAAGGGCACGAGAGAGTGGAAATCTGCCTGCAGGAGAGGGATTTCAGGGAAGGGTTCTGTTCCAGGGCACGGTGCAGGAAAACCCTGCTCCTCTGGGCACGAGCTGCTCACAAGCACGGAATTCATCAGAGAGTCCCACTGCCAGATCCTTAATGAGAGTTCAGGTAATGATCCAGGCTCTGTGGCTCATTATTTAAAAAGCTTCCCCCAGTGTCAGGCAGCTGCAGTGCCTGGGAACAGCGAGCTGGACAGGCACTTTCCTGATGGGAGAGCAGAGTCTGCTCCTCTGGGAGCAGGAATCTCCATTTTCCCACTGCTGGGCTGGATTTTAAGGATTCACGTGTGTTTTGACTCACTCAGTAACAGCTCCTGGGCAAAGCTGCTTTTCCTCTCCCCATCACAGACAGCAAACTGCACTTGCTGGTTTTCCCAGGACAGCTCCCCGCTCCTCCTGCTGTGGCTTTGCTCCCTGCCCTGGCTGGCCAAGCTCCTGGGCCAGACTGGATATTCTGAGCCCCTCAGGGCCAGCTTAAAATTGGATAAACCCTGTGGGTATTCACAGCTCAGCCCTGCCTGTTCCCCTGGTGCTTCCAGAGGCCTGGGGCTGAGCTGTTTGTGACTGGGAATGATCAAAGCTGGGAGGAGATTTTGAGGGGGGAAAAGCCCCCTCAGCCAGAGCAGCCAGAGCAGCCAGACACCCAGCTGCTCTCCAGAGGTGGAGATCTCAGCTCTGTGCCCCAGGCACTGGGTATGGGGGCTCAGGAGGAGCAGCCACTGCTGCCCCTTCCTGCCTCCCCCCTGAGCTGGACGGCGCCAGGGCACGGAGCAGTGGCCTGGGGTGACATCCCCTCCTGAGCAGGGTGCTGAGCAGTGACCCCAGGGACACCGGGGTGCAGACTGGCTCCTCAAATCTCCAGCTCTCACACAGCACCCAGGGGTGGGGAGCAGGACACAGAGCCAGGGGATGTAGCTTGGCTGGGACATCCATGGGGCCTGACAGTCTGTGCACGAGCTCAACAGGACACAGAGCAAACCCGTGAGCAGCCCTGCAGACAGGCCTGGCTGGCTCCCCCTTTGCTTGCCTTGTTCCTGCAGGTGACACTCCCTGGGAGCCCTGCCCTGTGCCAGCCCTGCCTGTGTGTCCCCAGGGCACGGGGTGTGTGTCCTGCACCCACAGCACCCACAGCACCCACAGCACAGCACCCACAGCACCCTGCACTCCAGCCCAAGCCCAGAGAGAGCTGCTGCTGTGCCCAGGGAAACGCTTTCAGGGGTCAGCATCACCCCCTGCCTTTCCCCCCCTCAGCCCAGTGCCCACCAAGCTGAGCTGCTTTGTGACCACGGCTGATACCATTAGTTCCTGAAATATCCAGGAGGGGATAAATGGGAAATGGTGGGGTTTTTCTTTCCAGGACCTGTGACTGTCAGCAGCAGCCCTGTTCCATTTTCACATCAGGAGCAGGGAATTCATTATTAATCTTGCTGCTGGAAGGAGCCACACTCCTATCCCTGTCTCTGTGTTCCTGAGCTCATTTCTCTCAGTTTCTCCTTCTGTCTCTTTTCTGTCCATCCCAAATGATCTCACATCCAGCAGCACTCTGTGTTCAGTCACACAAAGGGAAATGCTGAACAGCCTTCTTTTATTTATGCTCAGCTCCTCTCTCACGAGTGTAGCAACTCCACTCTCAGGGTGCTCACTCTGCTCTTTACCTGAATATCTCATGAGGGCACAGGTGTGGTGGCTGCCCCTGGATCCCTGGCAGTGCCCAAGGCCAGGTTGGACACTGGGGACAGCCTGGGACAGTGGGAGGTGTCCCTGCCATGGCAGGGGTGGGGCTGGCTGGGGTTTGAGGTCGTTTTGAGCCCAAACCATTCCGAGCTAGGATTCTGGGTCCAGCTGAGGGTAAGGTGTCACCAGTGAGAGCCCAGAGCAGCAATGGGAGCTTGGTTCTCTGACTCCCAGACAGCAATGGGAGTTTGGTCTGTAACCACCAAATCTGCCTGAAGATCCAGGAGCTTTAGCAGACCTGCAACAGGAGAGCACCCCAATGCTCCTCTGGAGCTGCACGTCTCCAGAGCCCCACACAGGGAGGGAATCCTGTGGGACTGATGGGCTGAGTTGTACTGAAGCACCCCAGAAATATCCCCATGAACAGGAAAGCTTCAGCCCAAGGTAGCCGTGCCCTCAGGGGGGCTCTGAGAGAGCCCGGTGAGAAGGGAAGAGTTTTCTTCAACCTAGCAGCAAAATTAGAGGTCGTAACACTGAAAAAAAGGAAGACAGGCTGAAATGTGACACTGCTGTACCAGGAGGTGTTGTCAGTGATTCCCAGAGGTTCCACATCAGCACAACATTATTTCCTTAAAGCAGCAGCCACCGTGACAAACTCACTTACAGGTTCTGGAGGGAGAAGGCAGAACTGTGCATCTCCATTATGCTCACATGATGTAAATGTGTGAGGATAAAGGGCAGGGGCTGTAAAACTGGGCAGATCGATGGGAGTGCTGACCTTTGCTGTGCTGCTGCCGTGTGCAGGATGTTACAGAGCCAGGCAAGGAACAGAGCAGCAGCTGAGGCACACACACAGAAGTGAAATGCAGGCACTGCTCTGCCAGGCTGCAGGATCTCTCCCCATCCATCTTCCAGGTTAATGATTCACCAGAGAGCCGTGAAGGTCGGGGGCTCTTTCGAGTGTCTCGTCCCTGCTGGAATCCCAAAGGAAGCAGAGGGAAGGGTAATTTGGATGGTTACACTGGTGGTAGGGTAAGCTGCTCTGTTGGGATCTGCAGATGTGTAGGGGGCAACAAAAGTCCCTGCCCAGCTCCGAGCTGGTGAGGACAGCCCTACCCAGGGACCTGCTCAGAGCAGGGCTGAGCCCACGGTGGGACAGCGGGATGGGAGGGGCTGGAGCTGCTCCTTGGGGCTGTTCCCGCAGGCTGGTGCTCATGGAGCTGCTCCATGCTCAGCAGGATGGGGGCTCAGAGGTGCTTGGAGCCCACACTGCCAGGGGGAGTCCCCAGCCAGGAGAGTGCAGGGACGTTGCCTTGGCACCCTTTGCTCAGTCACAGCCCCCAGAGCGAGAGCAGGGACAGTGCCAGGGACAGCCAGGAGCGTGGCTCCTGTGGCTCCCTGTGCTGCTGGCTCTGCCTGGGCACAGTCCTGGGCCGTGTGCCCTGGGGTGGCCCTGCTGAGCAGGGAGGCTGCACCAGCTGCCCCCTGGTCCCTCCCAGCTGGGTCACTCTGTGGCTCTGGGTCCTGGCAGAGCCCCTGCGAGGTCCCAGGGGTGCCCAGCACCTCCCTCTGCCCCAGTGGGCACGGGGCAGGAGAGCAGCACAGCCTGGGTGACACCTGGGGAGGGCAGAAAGAGGAGCCACCCTGCAGGATGGCCCCAGGCTGTGAGCCACACCTGCCCTCCTCAGCACAGGGTGAGGACCAGGGCTGCTTCTCAGGGTGAAGCTGAAAGAACCCCTGTGCTGCCTCCTGGGAAGAGCAGGATGAGCAGGATGAGCAGGCTGAGGAGTTTGAGGGGCTGCAATTGCTGTGCTTTCAGGCTCTAGACACAGATGATGCTGCACCAAGGTCAAGTGTTTTGGATTAGCACTTCTGCAGCTCCCGGCTCAAACGATCTGCCAGCAAGGTGAAACTTTGACTGACTTTATTACAGCAATTGTTCCCAAGTAAATCCTGTTTCCTGATCTCCTAGGCAGGCAGAAGTAGAAAGAATTGGAAATAATTGCCAAGTGATGATTTTCTCACCCTCCAGAGTCTGAAATTGGCTGTGGAAGAGACTTGGAATCTTTGAGGCCTCACTTGTGAGATTGGAGTGTGTTTACTTGGTAGTGAATAGGGTAATTCCTGGGGGGATTGACAAAAGTCCTGCTCCAGCAGCAAAGGAGGATTCTTCCCATGCATCGGGCGGGAGGACAGAAAGACCCAAGCACTTTTATTTAACAGCACAAATGGTCCAGAACTTGACCATCTGGGAATGACTGCAGCAGGCACTTCCAGAACCTGTGTCAGCATTTTGTTCCCTACCTTCCCAAAAAGATGAACGATGGTCAGGGTTTTAGCAGCCCCGGAAAACAGAGCAAATAAACAAACAAATAAAAAACCCAATGCAGGGTAGCAATTAAGTGAAGCAGAAATAAAGATTTACAGAAATTAGGGATTTAGGCCCCAGCCTAATGATGATCACAACCACAACTAATGACCCAAGGGCTGGAGAACCTTTCAAACAATGGGAGGACAAAAGTGAACATGATATTAAGCAAACACTTCATCATAGAAGAGGAGCTGGGGCCTCTGGGCCTGTCTGTCAGGGACAGTGATGCCCCACACAGACCCGGGCAGGGGCTCGGAGCTGGGCAGGAGGTTGCAGTGGCTGCTTCCAGAATTTTTCTGGATCAAACATTCATAAATCCTTGAGGCTATCAGGGATGGTGCCTTGCTACCCAAATGGCTCCTTACCTGTTCGTTTGGGTTTGTTTTTTGTTTTTTTTTCCTGATGAGGAAATACAAGAGCATTAGGGGAATTAAATCATTTGCTGTTTTGTAATCCTCAACAGTAGTTGTGAGCTGAGCAGCTGGATGTCAAACATCTCATCAATGCAGTCCATACAGAGTTTCCATCCCACAAAAATGATTGCAGGCAGGCTCTGCCCTGCCCTGCCCTGCCCTGCCCTGCCCTGCCCTGTGTGCAGCTGCAGTGGGGTGCCAAGGCTGCTCCCCAGGGGCCCTGCAGGGTCCCTGCTGTGCTGCTGGGACACAGAACACGGCTGATTCACTTCAAGGTCCTTGGTGACTGTGGCACGTGGGCACAAGAGCCCATTTAACACAGAGAATAACCTCAAACAGGGTGTTTGCATAGGGAGGATGTAAAAAAAAAGGAAAACAATGAAAAAGGCATTTGCTGAACACAGACCTCTGCCACTTATTTCACATCTGTTCAACCAACCTCGTCCTATTAGCAACAATTAATGTTTGAGGGACATGGAAAATAAAATGGCCATAATAAACAGGCTCTGCTAATGATCACCACTTAGTTCTGTGCTCTGGTGAGTTAACAGCAGGGCACAATGATGAGCAGCAACTCCCAGGCCCAGCTGTGGTGCTGAGCAGGGCTCCACAGCCCCCTGCCCACTGACAGCAGCTGACTGGCTGCACGAGTCAAGGACAGGGCACTCTCCAGGAAAGCAGCAGATTTAGTGCCTCATAAGGAAATATTTCTATTTTTCTAATCATTCCTTTAGCAAGAGGGTTCACAGAAGGGCAGAAACTCTTCCTGTAAGCCCAGAGAGAGGGGGGCATTCCCAAAACCTGCAATGGGCTGCCAAGGGGGCTGGAAGGAATAAAGTGATTCCTAAAACTGGTCAGTGTGAAATTCAAACAATGAGAAAAGCAGTACAGAAGGCACAAATCTCAGCCACGAGCTCTGGTAACACAGCCAGTATTAAAACTACGTTTGTCCCTTTTTATTCCCATTTGCCAGTGACAACACCACCATCCATCTCCAGGAGGTGGGGGCACCCAGGCTCCTAAATCAGAGGTGCCTTCTTATCCGGATGGGCTTGGTGGATAAATTCCCTTCTTTGGTGAGGTGTTAAATGTGACCTCCCACACCCTCCCTGAGGGCACGCTGGGGACTGGCCCTGCATGGGCGGGGGCAAGGCAGAGGAAAGGCAGGGCTGGTTACCAGGGCTGGTTACCCGGGCTGGTTACCAGGGCTGGTTACCCGGGCTGGTTAGCAGGGCTGGTTACCAGGGCTGGTTAGTAGGGCTGGTTACCCAGGCTGGTTAGCAGGGCTGGTTACCAGGGCTGGTTACCAGGGCTGGTTACCAGGGCTGGTTAGCAGGGCTGGTTACCCGGGCTGGTTACCCGGGCTGGTTACCGGGGCTGGTTACCAGGACTGGTTACCCGGGCTGGTTACCCGGGCTGGTTAGGAGTGATGCTGACTGGGGCCAGTGGGAGGGTGGCTGGGATGTTGAACCTCCTCCTGAAGGCCTGGATGGTGGGACAGGATGAACAGCTGGCAGATGCTGGTTACCTGTGCTGGTTACCAGGGCTGGTTACCTGTGCTGGTTACCTGTGCTGGTTACCCGTGCTGGTTACCTGTGCACACTTGGAAATGGGGGTGCTGGTTACCTGTGCACACTTGGAAATGGGGGAATTTTAGTTGCACAAGGGATAAATAATGGTTCACTTTGCACAGGGGATAAATAGTGATTCCACTGTGCAAGACTTTCCCAACAGCCAGGGCACACCGAGCTGCCCAGCCCCTGGAGCTGGAGCTGCCCATGGTGAGCAGAGCCAGGGCTTATGGCTGTGCCTGAGCCTGGCCTTGCAGCTGCATGTCAGGGCACTGCCTCTGCTCCCTCTCTCACCACCTGTCTCCTAAATCCGTGCTCCTGAGCTGGAGTGCCCTGGCAAACCTCTGTCAGGAGTTAAGAGTGGAAGCTGAGAAAGCTGCAGCTCTCCTTGGCTGCTGACAGACTGCCCAGCAGGTGAGTGCTGCCCAGGACTGGGCTCACAGCCACGGGGAGCCTGAGGGCAGCTGGGCAAGCCCAGCTCACTGGGTGCCAGTGGGAGGGACAGGGACACCCTCCCAGAGCCAGGGGTGCCTCAGGAGCCCCTGGCCAGGGAATTGTTGCACTGCCAGGCTGCAGGCTCCTGTGCCAGGAGGTGAGCACGCTGCTTGCCTCTCCCCAGCACACCCTGCTCGTGCTGCCACCCCTTTCCTGCACTTTGGAAAGCACAGCCCCAGGGGATGGTGCCCTGGGAGTCACCCCTGCCCTCCACAGAGCCCCAGGCTCACAGGCAATTCTAAGACTTTTGGACTCACACCCACATAAAGGAGCAGTTTGAAGACCAGCATGATGCTGTTGTGCCCCACAGTGACACAGAGCCCGACTGCAGAGGGCTGACAATGACCCCTCTGTTTCTGGGATGTGTCTCCCTTTTATCCTGTTCTGCACAGAGCAATTCCATTGGTGACACACAGACAAACCCCTTCAGTCACATTGGTCAGAGCAGAGGGACAGCAAGGAGAAGTCCCTCCCAGGGAAAGGGATGTGAACAAAGTTACAGCTACAAAAACGTGTCTCTGGTTGACAGAAAATTCTCTGGGAAAGGAATTTCAGAAACCCAAAACCTCTCAGGCACCAACCAGGGCTGCAGTAGCACGTTCTCCTTAGGTCAGAACTGGGGCCTGATGGAGCAGTGGGTTCCTGGATAACTTGGAGGCCTGTGCTGGATGAGAAGGAGATTTCAGAGAGGACAGAAGAGTTTCAGGGAAAGCCGTGCAGGGCTCCCTTCCCCAGGGGAGGTGCTGGTGCAGCTGGGCAGCTCCTGGCAGTGGGGAGGTGCCACACAGGCAGAGGAATGCCCACGCCTGACCCTGGGCATGGCAGAGGTGACACACTGGCACAATGCTGAAGTAAAGTCTGCAGAGCTGGTGTTTGACCCTCCCACACCAGCAGACAGCTGGCAGTGAGGGAGTGTGACATGTCCTGGGCCAGGCAGCAGAGAGCTGCCCTCTGTACTCGCTGCAGATTCCACAGCATTTCTGCTGCATTTTAACACGAGTCAGAGGTTAGCAAAGGAAATTCATGTGAGGCAAGCAGTGGCAAAATGGTTCCAAATTTCAAGGAGAGCTTGGATCACGGATCATTGGAAAATAGCTCCTGCCTTTATCACAGCTGTAAGAACTGCAGGAGGAATGCCTGGAATACAGATATGAAAGACCACAGTCACCTTGCCATGATTCTAATGGCATACCTGCATTTACATCACTGCCTTAATGAAAGATAAACCATGATTCATTTGCTCTGGACAGCCTGGTGGAAAATGACAGGAAAATAACAAGATATTTATATATTTACTGCTATTTCTGAGAATTATTTAACAATGCTATTAATAGGAATGACACCTTTTCCCACTTCAGGAAGCTCCTCTCACTGTGATCAGCCAAGATGTCACCAAGGGACTCTTCAGCCCTGCCCTGGTTTCCGTGGCAGCAGCTACAGTGCCCTGCACCACTCAGCCAGGGCACCCTCTTCCTTCCTTCCTTCCTTCCTTCCTTCCTTCCTTCTTTCCTTCCTTCCTTCCTTCCTTCCTTCCT
>VWYO01026459.1:62422-83426 GCA_013400275.1 Rhadina sibilatrix | reverse complement strand
TCCCTTCCCTTTTTTCTTTTCCTACCTGCTGGAAGAGCAGCACTTTAAGAGAATTATCATTTTCTCATGCTAATTTCTGGCACTTCCCAAAACAAAGTGTTGCCTTCTGAGGCTGTACCTGGGTTTGAGCCAAATTTGCTTTTTGGAGCAGACTGAGCCCAAGTGTGCTGTGCTCTGGAGAACCAGTGGAAGGTGCTCCCGGCTTGTCCAGCCACAAAAGGCATTTCTCTAAGGGAATGATCAGATAAAGGTCACCCCGTGGCACCACAAAAAGAGCCTTGTTTGTGAAGCAGCTGCTGATTATCATTGGGGAGCAAATGGCTTTGAATTTTATAGCCCCCGTTATCTGAAACTAATAAAAACACAACGCAGCGACGAGCCGAAGGTCATCTCATCTCATCTCCTCTCTGCTGAGGTGGGGAGTGCTCAGCAGAGCTCCAGATTATGCACAGGTTTTGCCTGATGCAGTCTGCAAGTGCAAGTTTGGGAATGAGGGATGTAAATCAAGAGCGTCTCCCCTCCTTCCACACTTCAAAGTTTTCAGTTCCTATTTTCCCCTCTTGCTTCCCAAGCCCTGTGCTCCAGGAGGTAACAAACCCCAGGATATTCCCACCTGGCTCCGGTGCCATTTCGGTTCACCCAGCACTGGAGTGGGTCGTGAGCCACTCCTGGAAAATCAGATTTAATAGGAAAATCCATGGGAGCAATCCAAAGGCTCACCCACCTTGCAGGGAAGCCGTTGTGCCAAGTGCCACGTAAAGAGACAGCAATAAATCACCCTGCTCTGCACCTCAAATAGATAATCAATTTAATTGAAAGCATCAATAATCATAGTTTGACATTTATTGCCCTGTGGATGTTTTATCTTTTAGGCAGGGGACAGCGGGGCAATGATGGATGCCAGTTCTGCCATGGAACACAATTATGTGGTGCAAGGAAAAGGGGGTTTATATTCTGCAAAAAAAAAAAAAAAAAAANNNNAAAAGGGGTTGTATATTAATAAAAAAAAAAAAAAAAAAAAAAAAAGAAAAGAAAAGAAAAACAGTCAAATTCATATTCAAGCAGACTGCAGGAAACCTGTGAGAAATAAGTGCAAGTAACTCTCATCCCTGGAACCTGAATTCTGCTGTTATGGCTTGTGAGATAATGCTGCAATAATAATGCTTGGTTGGAACCTGAATTCTGCTGTTATTCTGCATTATGTAATTCTGCATTGTGAGATAATGCTGCAAATGCTGCTTGGTGTGTCCTTTTTAAGTGATTTAGCAGGGAAAATCCACAGGGCCAGGTATCTCTCTACAGAATATACCAAATATCAGCTCTTTTTTTCACATATGTACAAGTAAAAACCAAAAACAAGGCTTGACTTTTCCTTCTTTGGCTGCACCTTATGCTGTGTGCTCACCTGGTCAGGTCACTTTGCATCCTCAGAGGTGGAAAGCAGTGTGGAAGTTACACAGATTGTCTGGATAGAAGGAAAAAGGGTTGGAAAAGTTCCTCTTCACCTGCAGAAATGTTCCCATACCTGCAGGACAACATCCAGGGCAGTGCCTGGATAAAACAGAGCAGTGGAGGTGTGTGCTGGGTGGGGAAAGCCCCTGGCTGTGCTCACCCACCTTGGGAGGGTGAAAACCCCAAAGTATTGAAGTGAAGAGCTATGGAGCAAATTCTTCCAAAAATCCCCCAAATCATTGTCTGCATTAGTTTGAATCAGGTGCTCAATATGCATCAGTCAGAGCAGGTATTTCACCTTTTATTTTTTGCTTCTTTTGAGGTTTAAACAGCTGGGACTTTCAGAGTGAATTAAACCTCCAGTCCTTTCACCACGCAGTGGATTCTGCACATGCTGCAAAGTTCTCTTTGCACTTCCCCAGTCCCAGGAGGTGCAGGGTGTTGAGGAAGACAAGACCCAAGTTTATGAGAATGTTCAAGTGCTGTTATGTTATTCCCACAAAGCAGCAGCTTCCTCGATGGCACGCTGAGATTATTTGGCCAGTCAGGATCTCTTAACTCCGCTCACATCAGTGATTATTTACTTTGAGCTGGCAGTTACAAAAATGCTTTACTTCATTAAACCCTCTTCAGTGGCTTAAATACATTTTGTTTCCAGCAGCTGGGTACATTATGGACATTTCTTTGTCTATGATCTATTGGTGGTAGTTTGGAAGATGTAAACATTTGTGCTATTTGGCAAGATGGTTGTGGAGCCATCTTATAACCTCAATGTTCCTCTTGGCACGAGATTAAAAACTCCTTGTAATCAATGCTCAGGGCTGGATCTCCCAAGATTTTGCTCAGAACTTAACTTGGAGTGTTGGGTAACAATACAGGCTGTGTGTGCTCTTCAAAACTTTTAAAGAAAAAAAAAAGAAGGCCTTTTTTTTTTTTTTCTTCTGGGGCTGTTCTGAAGAAGCTCCAAATGTAGAGCCCAGTTTAACTCCAACAGCAAATTACTGGAGCTACTAAGGACAATAATGGAATTTTTAAAAAAATCTCTTGGCTATTTTGGCACATTCAGGAAAGCTTTGTGCAGAGATCCCAGGACCAGAATTGATTTTATCTCCAGGACACTGAGTGACACAGAGGAGCTGTCGAGGTGCCCCTGGGGACAGCTGAGGAAGATCCATCGGTGTTTAGTGTTTCCTTAGTGCTGTTTTGGAAGAGGAAAGCAGCAGGTTTGAGTTGCTGAGGTGGATGTCTCCCACCTCATCTGTTGGGAATACACTGCCTGGAAAGGGGTGGAAGAAGTGCTCGTGGCATCTGCTGTGTCAGGGATCTTAATGAGCTAAAATCTCCACATTGCCTCATCTCAGGACTTCTCAAGAGGCTCAGCACATCCCTCACTTCTAATCAGGGGGTTCCAGTCACCCAGAAACCCAAGAAAAGAAAAAAAAAAACCCCAAAACCTTATTTCCATTTGGACTCCCTGAATTCCAGTCTCAAGAAAATGCCTTGAAATTGCCACCCACTCTCTGTCTGTCTGATTAAATAAAATATTGACCTTTTCCAAACACAATATTATCATTCCAAGCATAATATTATCCAGTCCTGTCTGAGATTGTTTCTACAGCTCTTAAAAGGGAGCTCACCTGGCAGCCCTATCAATTCAGATAAAACAGCTCTGTGTGCCTTCCCAATAAAAAGCTGATTGTGCTGGTGTCTGAAGCTGGGCCGCAGAATAATTCCTGATTAACTTTTCTTTCCAGAGAGCATCATTTGCTCCATATCACTTCTGAATAAAAGGGAGGCAAAGTGCTGCTCTGTCCCTCTCTCGTTCTCTCTGCTTGCACAGAGTGTTACTGCAGGGAGTTCCTCTCCAAGTTCACTTTCCACCTCAGAGTAAGTCCTTCCTCCATCTCTAAGCAGCTTCAGGACGAGGGGCAGAGAGTGGCACACGCAACAGCAAAGCTGCTCCTTGTGGTTAACCTGGAAAAGAAACACCCCAGCACAGGGAATTCCCCTCCTGCTCAGAGCCCGGGCTCCTCAGATCTGCAGTTTTCAGTTTATTTGCTAAATTAAATGAGAGTTAAGTGACGTGATGTTCCCTCAAGGCCCCTGTGAGAAGCTCCTGTGGTGGCTGCACAGGTTGCTGTCTTCTTTTCCCTTCAGGAAAGCTCATCCCGGTGAAGGAGCCCGGAACATCGGCACCTTTCCCCAAAACAAAGGGCACTGAGCACCTCCCAGGCAGCCCCGTGTTTCTCTTCCAGCTCCCGGCCTTAATGGGCCATTTTTCTTCCTGCCTCACCCTGCCTTGCTGATGACCTTGTCATGTTAAAGTGACAGTGAGGTTATCCTGCTGATGGGTATCAAGCTGACATTTCCCATCTTTCTGTCGCAGCGCCGGGCAGGGATGGATTCCCAGCCAGGCCTTTTTCACTCCTGCCTCTCCCAGCTCTGGCAGAAAAGCCCTCCTGAATGAGAGTGCATTTCCCACTCCAGGCTGGGGTGGGGGATTGCTGGGAATTGCTGCACGTTGGTGTGATTTCCCTCCAAGTGTGATGGATGAGCCCGGCCGCCGCGTCCCGGCGCGGTTATCGCGCTCCGGGGGCTGGTACCGGGGTGCCTTGGTTTGGAAAGACAGGTATCCACCAGGGAAACTGGAGTTTCCCTGAGAATGGAGAAAAACCCCACCCGCCAAATTATAATTTTGCAGTCAAGGGCTCTCAGGCAAAGATTTTGGGAATAGGAATAACAGTTCTTTACTAAGAATATTAACAATACAAATATAGTAGAAAAAGAAAAAACAAAAACAAAAACAAAACCACCCACCCAAACAAGCAAACAAACAAACAACAATTTTGGAGAAAAGCCTGACAGAGTCAGAGCTACAACCTGACACCCTGCTGGTCAGGGTGCTGTGTGCAGTCCAAAGGTGAGTCCTTCTGAAGTGGCAGATGTGGTTCTGTTGAAGTAGAGATGATCCTGTATCAAAAAAAGGGTCCAGTGATGGTAACAGGGGTCCAGTGGTGATGAGTAGGGTCCAGTGGTGATGAGTAGGGTCCAGTGGATGGGAAAGGGTCCAGTGGATCAGAAGGGGTCCAGTCTTCCTCCCAGAAAACCAGGTGAAGCAGCCGCTTTCCAGTCCCTCTGTCTCAGTTTATACCAGGTAGAAACTGCCTGCCCCCACCCCACTGCCAGGGGCATGTGATGCATCTCACAATAGGGTGATGGAAATGCAGATGCACCGCTCTGGGGGTGGGGGTATAGCCTGGGGGGGGTGCTAATGGCCCATTATCAGAAGGTGTCAGGCCTCTCTCCCACAGATGAAAATAGAATACACATATTTGGCTCTACAACCCAGGACACGGGGTGGAACTGGGGAGCAGCTCTAGAGCTGCTCTTCACTGTGGGGGTTGGCTCATTCCGTGTGCAGATTTAGTGAACTGCAAGTCGGTTTTTACGTCTGTGTTTGCCATTTGACATGTGGGGCACTGGAACACTCGGGGTGAGCTCAGGGATGTTGTGCAATGCCGGGGCAGAGGCAGGGCTTGGCTTCTGAACCAAGATACTCCTCATTGACCCTTTGGATGTGGTAAAACAATTCATAATTCTTATCAGTCTCTGTAGGCTGTAGGAAGAGAGTGAAATGAGGTCATTTTTCTCTGTTCTTTCTCAAATTTTTAGCTGCCTAATGATTGCATTTAAGTGGGGAGAGAGGCTGTCGTTCAGCACAGGGTGGTGGGAGAAGCCAGAGACAGCTGCTCTGTGTCTTGAGACCTGAAGAAGAAAATATTTTCCCTTGGAACATCTCATCCTAGTCCTTCTCCTTGGGCACCTGCTTGCCAGGAGGGATGGAAGTGCTGAGGTTTTCCTCCTTCCCTAGTATTGGTTCCATCATTGGCAAGACCTTGTCTGTGATGAAGGGAATTCTGTAAGAAAAAATAGTGCTGGTGATGCCAACAAAGGGTTGAAGGTACTGAACCTCTGCCTCTCTGAAGGGAGAAGAGAGTTTCTGGAAAGGACATTCCAACAGAACTGAGAGCCACCACAGAGACACCAAGAATGAGAGCTTGGATGATCCTGGAGGTCTTTTCCAACCAAAACGATTCTGTGACGAGCACAACCTCACCCAAAACAGAGGCATCAGTGTCTGGGGGCTCAAACCACAAATGATTCCAAGGACTGGATTGTGTCTTTCCTGAATCCATCCCAGCACCCCTTCCCTTGGAGGCATTCCCAGCTGCCTCTCCATGGATTTGTCTGTCCCTGCCTGTCTTGTGATGCTGTTAAAGATCACAATGACACAGACTCCGACTCAGAAGGACAATGACTCCGTTTATTTCCAGGAATTTCTTCCCTTTTATACTGTTCTACAGAGAACAACCCAATGGGTGGAATAAAGACAAACTTCATCAATTACATTGATCAAGTCAGAGGGACATCAAGAAGAAGTCCCTCCTAGGGAAAGGAATCTAAACAAAGGTTACAGTCAGGAAAACGTGTCTCTTGTTGACACAAAACTCTCTGGGAAAAGAGTTTCAGAAAAACCAAAACATCACAGGCACCAACCAGGGCTACAATCCTGGGTGGAAAAGCTGCAGTTTGAGATGAGCTGTGAGCTCCTCAGCCCAGTACAGAGGTGCCCATCTGTCAGCCCCGGCGTGTGTCAGCGCTGGGATGATGCACAGCCCCTCTTTATTTACTTATGATTATTACTGATCAGCTGAGCAAAGGGGGGATCAATAGATGAACCACGGGGGAAGTTCGTTTGTATTCTTCTGTCAATAGCAAGGTCATTTTTATAACTAAAAAGGGTCGAGGACAAGAGATGGATGGCTGGTGGAGGAATATCACCATCCCATCCATTTACATCCCCACAAACAGCCCGGCTTTATCTGTTAACCACAACATTGCACTTCACTCCTCAAGATGATTTTTTTTTTTTTTGCTGGGATAATAAATAGCCCTGGCTACATTAAGTGATTGTGCAATGTGGGCCCGTGGCAGACAGAATTTAGAGCTGATGACCTTAAACTTCCACTCTACTGCTCTCTTCTCTGTGCTTACAGTGAAGATGTGGCTGCTTCGTGGTTCAAAAGCACCTCGTGTCCAAAAAAAAATATCTCGTTTTTATTTCATTTATTTAGCACAACAGTCTGTGCCAGGCAGGTTTTCAGGTTGGAGATGGACAAACTGAGTAAAGCAGATACAATTTAATCCTTGCAGCTTCTGTTTTAATCCTCAGGCTGCACACACTGCTCAGTCTAACTAGTGTCTCTCTCATCTTTCCAGAATTCAGTTTTATAATGGAATTTCTCTCTAGGAGAAAGGGAGTTGGAGGTACCACCTGCAAGGGAATTTTAAAAAGAAAACCATAATAAATTTAAGCTTTTTTTTTTTTTTTTCCCTCATGTGTACTGTTACACATTCTTTTTTGGGAGAAAGCGAGCAAAATGCCAGACTTGTAGGTTTGTGCTGCTACTTGGGACTTGCTCTGCTTTCAGGGGTCCCTGTGTGTCACCAAAGGGGTGCAATGGGGGAGTTTTTGCAGTGTGAATGTTTCATCTCTGCTTCTGGGTCCCTTAAAACCTCATTCATAGAATCCCAGGATGGTTTGGGTTGGGAGGAACATTAAATCTCCTCTTTTTCCACTCCCACCAGGGGCAGGGACACCTCCCACGAGCTCAGATTGCTCAGGGCTTCATCCTTCAGCACTTCCAGGGATGGGGAAAATTCTGGTTATTGCTAAAGCCTATTTTTTCCTAATGGTGGTCATGACGAGCTGGTTGTAAAGGTGATGTTGGATTGCTGGGATGGAGAAAAAGAACAGCCAGAGGTTCCATGTGGAGCCATAGGGAAGGGAAAGGCATCCGTGGGCCAGGACTGAATGAACTCAGTTTGATTTCAGCAAAACTGCCAGACTATCAAGTGAGTTTCTCATGCTCATTAACACTGGACTTTAGGAACCCGATAAGAATGCAATATAAAATCAAAGAGCCCCTAAAGACTGCGAGATTATATTTAATACTCTCCTATCACCAGGCCTGAGTGCTTGGCAGGGGAAACGGTGACATTTCCTAATCAGTCCCCTCTCATATTTGTCTTGGCTGGAAGTCTGGAGTCCTCAGCTCATTGAAGTCACTGCAAATTCTCTCCATTAGATCCTGTTTGACTTCCTGGTAGCTGCAGTTAACTCCATCCCAATGGCATGGAGGAGTTATGCCTTTAAAAATCAGTGATAAAAGTTTGTGGTACCGCGTGTGGAAAGCACAGCTTCGTGTTCTTTCTCGAAGCCTTTGTTCTTAAACATCCATTTTTCCTCACATTATCTCCCCCTGAAGTTTGGTCTGTGGGTACAAACACATCATTTCTTACTAAAGGAGCATTTAGGATGTTCCTTTCTTTTGAACCCCGTTGGGAACAACCTGTCCTGAGTCACCTCTGCAAACTACATTTTTTTTGGATTTAGAGAACAGGGGGGGATTCTTCTCTAAAGCTACAGAGGACATGAGCAGAGGTGTTCCCTGGAGCAGATTTCCAGAAATTTTGGGCTGTGGATCCCTCCTAATTCCACGCATTTTTCCCCCCAGCACCACTCCACCTTTTTGCCCAGGCTTCCAGCTGAAAAAGAAATGGTTATAAAATGGTCTGTGGAGTGGCATGGCTGTTCCTGGGCCACAAACCACAGCTTGGCTGCTCCCCAGTGTTCCCAATTGTGCTGGGGTTGCCCTTAGCAGTGAATGGTTGGTTTATTCTTTCCACTCTTTTCAGCCTGTGGTTTGTTCCTTGCCAGTCAGGGGCTGTGCTCTTCATCCTCCTTCCCTTTTCCAGCAAGGAGAAGGAATTCTTCCCCTCAGAGAGGAGCTTTCCTCCCTTCCCTCTTAATTCCAGGCACATTCACTTCAGATTCCCAAGGCAGGATACTGAAAATTTCCTCGAGTTAATAGGGCTCGCTGTAGAAAAATGGAAGATTTTGGTAAATTGCTGGCCAGAAAGTGCTACAAAATCCCTGTATTTTAACAATAGGACTGAAAGACTAAATGCTGAAGTGCTGAAATGGTTTTCTGTGGGTTTCTTCCACCTCTGGTTTTCCTACGGATGCACAAAAGTGCTGTGATGTGGCTCTGTGGGTTGTTGGCTGCTCTGTTTGACTATATATATATAAATATATTTATTACGATTTTGGAGAAGAGAAGCTTTGGGATGACCTAATTGGGATTTTTCAGTACCTGAAGGGATCTCAAAGGAAAGATGGAGAGAGGCTGTTTACAAGGAGCTGGAGGGCCAGGACAAGGTGGAATGGGTTCAAACTGCAAAAGGGGAAGTTTTGGTGGGATATTGGGAGGGAATTCCTGGCTGTGAGGGTCCTGAGGCCCTGGCACAGGGTGTCCAGAGAAGCTGTGGTTGCCCCTGGACCCCTAGAAGTGTCCAAGGCCAGGCTGGATGGGGCTTGGAGCAAGCTGGAACAGTGAAGGTGTCCCTGCCCATGGCAGTGGGGGGAACAAAATGATCTTTGAGGCCCCTTCCAACCCAAACTGGTCTGGGATTGTATGACAATGGATATAAAATTATAAAGAATCTCTTCCCAATGGAATACCCGCTGTGGGTTTTGGTGCTCTGTGCCTGGGCTGGGTCCTACAGGGTTCTTTGTGCTCCTGGCCTATGGCCAGAAAAACACTCACATATGGAGACATTCCTGGTTCTGTTCATCTCACTGAAACTTCTTGCCTAAATACCTGACTGGGCCAGGGCCAGCCCACTCAGGAGTTGGCAGGATAAAACTTTTAAGGGAATAATTAATAGGAATTATGAAGAGCAAGATTTGTAGCTTGATAACAGCATTGTCTCCTGAGCTGGGCTGGAACAGAGGTGCAGGGAGGAGGTGAAGCGAGTGAGCACTCGAGCTGCTGGACAGGAGAGGTGCTTCCAAATGGTCCAAATGGTTTAACCTGCTCAGAAACCACGTCCTGGAGGTGCTGGGTGCTGCCTGGGGCTGGAATGATCTCTGCCAGGTTTCAGGGGTGCTGTGCTGCTCTGGATGTTGCTCAGTAGCTCGGCTGTGTGTGAGTGCCAGAGCTCCAGGCACTCAGGTGGGATTGTTGGGGTGTCCTCTACAGGGCCACAAGCTGGGCTTGGATGACCCTTATGGGTCATTCCAGCTCAGGATATTCTGTGATTTCCTGACCTGAGACATTCTTTAAAGCCACAGGAGGCTGGCTAGAAGGAGCTGTTTGCTCTGCAGGTCGTGCTGTTCCTGTGTCCATGCAGACAACGGGGCCACCACATCACAGACAAGCAGAGTAACTCTGCCATTAGCCCAGCTGGGAACAGCCCAAATTGGGCACAGCAGGGCCAGAGCCTCTGCTTTCACCTGAAGTATTCAGGTGAACTTGTGTGCAAGCAAGGATCACAGGTCCTTGGCTGATTCAAGGCAAAAGAAGGGTTTTCCAGTTCTTTTTCTGAACCAGCTGCGTGGTGAGGCAGATGTGAGATGGTGCAGGTGGCACAGCCTGGGTGCCAGAGCTGGAAGTCATGTCCCAGTGCCCTGACCCAGGCACGAGGCCTTGGGAAGGGCCAATGTCAAAGGGCAGGTGCCCTGGCAGTGGGTGAAACCCTGAAGTGCTCACTTAGCTGTGAGCATCACTGATGTCATCAGTGGTGTGCTGAGCTCTCACTGAAAAATCAGATGATAATAAAGACCAAGTTATTGAAAGCAGTGCTGTTATCTGCCTCCTGACTTCTGTGCAATTACTGGGCATTCTCTTCTCCTTCCAGCTTGAAGCAGATGTGGAAATATCTCTTTAAAATCCAGATTTACAGAGTTGCAACAGGGGCAGGTTCCAGTCTGTCATCTTCACCCTCAGATTTTGCTGAATGCCTTGCTGACTGCATCAGGCCGTGCCTATTGAAGTTTGGGTTGGGTGGTTTTGTTTTTTTTCCCCCTAAATGACAGTTTATCTGAGCTGAGGGAATGAATGGATAACGTTACTATTTACATAAGCTCATTGTGATCTGTCTCAGTAATGTAATCAAATTAGGGTTAACTGCAGCTGGAGAATGCCAGCTCGTAAACTGTTTTTCAAAAAGAATCACATGGTGTTCCTTGACATGTTTAGTATACATTCAGGGGGCTCTGCAAAAATTCTAGCACATCCCTAACTGGTGTAACCGAGGCAGGATCCTGGTGCCACCAATTCCCTGAGCCCAGGGAAGGAAAGGCAGTGAAGCCCCTCTCCAGCTGGGCAGATCCACCTCCAGGCCAGGCCCAAGCAAGGCACAGGCTCTCCTGACGTGGCTGCTGCTGACATGTTGTCTTTCCCCTGGCTAAAATCAACAGATCAGTTGATAGGAAAAGCATGTGGTGTAAATTCTGAGCACATTTAGGAACATCTGTGCTAAGTGCAGGAGTGCAGCCCCCTGCACACGTCGAGCTCTAT
This sequence comes from Rhadina sibilatrix, assembly GCA_013400275.1. Lineage (NCBI taxonomy): Eukaryota > Metazoa > Chordata > Aves > Passeriformes > Phylloscopidae > Rhadina > Rhadina sibilatrix. The sequence continues at coordinate 72,549 of VWYO01026459.1, read as the reverse complement.
ATTTAGTCTCGTGGCATTCGCAGGAGATGAAGCCCAGCCTGAGCTAAAATTACCCAATGAGCAGATTTTTCAAAGTATCTTCTGTTGTTCTTCTTAATAAACATGGCATCTGGGGCTTGCTTTGCCTGGTTCTGCCTCTCCCCTCCAACCAGGAGGTGCCGTGGACATCCTGGTGTTGCATCACCTCCTTCCCATGTGCCGTGGAGAGTGGAATCCCGGGATGGGCTCTGCTCCAGGGCACCTGGCGTGGCTGTTGGATTGCTGTCTGGTGACACAGGTGTTGTCAGACCGTGTTTATTCCACGCTGGGAACGCAGCAGGGCAGTTCTGAGCTTCCCTCCAGCTCCCAGGAAGGTTTCTGAAGGCTCGTTCAGAGCCCTGCCAGTGGTTGGGTAAGGGGAGGTTTGGAATTCTGGCCTCTGCTCCTCCACAGACACCCCAACAGTGCCAACATCATCCCAAGCTGCCAACCTGCTCAGCTGGAGTGGGAAAATGGGGTATTCAGGACACCTTGGATGTGTCCAAGCCAATGCAGGGGGTCTGTGGTAGAGCTTGGCCCACAATACCACCTTGGACACCTTTTTTAAAAATCAGGTGTAAAGAAAGGATGAAACATTTAGTCTAAACCAGTTCCTACTCTCCCACTACTGCTAAAATGCCTTTTCACCCACGGAATCACAGAAATATTAAAGTTGGAAAAGACCTTTAAGATCATCCAGTCAGTGCAGCACCACTAAAGTTCCAGGTTCACCACTTCTTGTCCAGGTTCTGACAGTTCTAGTGCAGAGATGGTTCCATCAAAATTAAAATTCCTCATGATATTGGTGGGTTTTTTCCCCCCAGAAGTTCTGTAATAGGTGGGCACTCAAAAAGGATTTCCCCAAATATCAAAACTCGGCCATTTTCAAATACCCCAAACGAGCAGCAGAGATCCTACAGAGGATTTTCTGCAAAATCGCCATTTTTGAATATGGGTGAAATATTCTCACAGAAATGCTGTTCTCTAAGAACTTTGAAATTCAGGACCTGCTATGAACTGAAAAGGGAAAAAAAAAAAAAAAAAATGAAAAGGTTTGAGAGAAGGAACTTGCCCCTTGAGCACAGCTCTGTCCAAACCAACAAAAGGAAGCTTGTGTTGGCATCTCAATTCCAACTCAGGAATTCCTGACTCTTAAGCCTGTTTATACAGGGCTCCACCACAGCCCAATTTGCACTTCATTGGAGTTTTCTTTCCCCTCACACGTTTATGGTGCTGCTGGAAGGGTGGATTACACACTCTGTCTGCACACACTTCTCTGATTGTATCCAAAGGCTTTTTGCATGCAATAACTCCAGAGAAGTGTCTTCATTTGGAGGCAGCTGCGTCCTGTGGATGTTCTGGAGTAGTTTTGCATTTCTGTTTCAGCTCTGAAAGTTTCATGGCCTAATTCTCCCAACCTTTTGGGAGTTGCTGGTTCCTGGTGAGCGCACTGGAAGCAGTCAGCATTCCCTGGGAGCTTGGTGACATCCAGGACAGGCAGGAGGGATGTTTAACCCCAGTCATTCACAGGGATGTCAGGGTGTTCCAGAGTAAGAACACACAATTTTATGACTCTGGGATTTGCCTCTTGATCCTATTTGCTCTCAGCTACTTTGGAAACCGCAGTTTCAACGTCCATTAGAGCTGGTGTAAAGCACGGAATGGTTTGGGGTTCTTCCCATGGAAACACAGCCCCTTGTTAGTGCAGCTGAGCTGGAGATTTGGCAACGGGTTGGAAATTTGTAAATCAGTCGATCGCACCTGGGCACGGCCAAAGCGGGCCTGGAGCTTCCTGCCAAATCCTCAGCTGCTAAAATGCAGCNCTCATCTTTGTTCCTGGGAAGTTTTTCCTGCTCTTTGGCAGCCAAATCCCGGGTCTGGGAGCCCAGAGCCCCCTGCCCCACCCTGCCCCTGGGTGTCTGTCTGACCTCAGCCACCCCAGATCCCCCCAGGGCGCCGGGAGCCGCTGGAATTCCCGGCGAGGGCCGCTCGATCAGGTCGGTTCCCGGCGTGTTTACCCTGGTGGGGTATCCAGGGTGATGCAAAGTTGAGGTACTTGACCTCCCCAAATGCCCGCTGACCTGGAGCTAATCTGAGGTGGAGCACAGCAGCGATTTAATGACTTGTTCCACCACACCTCGGCTGGAGGGGGAATTAAAGAGCTGCTGGGAGCGCTGGGGGGCCGGAGCATCCCGGGATCTGTCCCTGCTCCAGAGGGACTCAGCTCTGGAAAGCCTGTGGGTGCCAGCTCCCGTGGTGCCTGCGCTGTCCACACCTGCCTTGTGGGATAGAAACCTGTCCTTGTCTGCCAAACCTAAGGGAATTATTCACAGAAAACCTTAAAATGTAAATAACAGTTGTGGTGAAAACCCTCCATCGGATTTCCAACACGTCTGGCTGCAGTTGAGAGTTTTGGCCATTGTTTTCAATAATATCATATTTGTTTGTTCTCCTCCTCATCATCACAACAACAGCGATATTAATCTCTATTCTTTTATAATATTCTTAGTTGCGACTCAATTTTGTTTCTATTCTGTTTTTTCCTTAGCAAATACTGACTGATCCCGAGGTGACCTCCCAGGAGGGCAATATAAAAAAGGTAGGACATGGCTCAATCTTCTGGGAGTTGTTTTATTCCCTGGCTTGGAAATGCACCCAGACACTTTCCCCTCACTTTTGAACCAAGGTGTTGATGGCAATAACGTCGTAAAAGTTTTCCAGTGTTTGCTGTTGCTTTTCTGGATTAAGTGTTGTGGTTCTGTTGGCGCATTTTTCTGTCTTTTTGTGATTCCAGTCATTATGAAAGAGAAAATAATAGTTTGAGGTGTTCCTTGATTCAGCTACAACACAAACAGCTGCCAGGCCAAAGCGAGAAACCTCATTTACCTCTTTTCCAGTAAAAGAAAATGTTGGTCCTTTGTTAAAAGTGCTAAATTTTTGGAGGTCACTTCAGCATGTAAATGTGGCTTATATGAAGTCCAAGGGAAAAGGAGTAGGTCTGTGAGAGGATAAAATTCAGCCCATGTGATGCATTAGTGGTGCTTTTCATCACATTGTGGGGCTCGAACTGTAACAGTGACCAGAGAAAATGTGTTCCACACTCAGCTGCACAAATGTCTCCACTGGAGCTGGGAGGCAGCCTCAGCACGACATATTTGGGTAGCCAGGCTGCTGTTTGGGTTGGGGTTACCCTCAGAAGCACTAAAATGAGGTTTTGTTCCATGTGGATCTGTTGGTGAACAGCTTTGTTGATTAAAGCGTTGCAAGGCGGGTTTGATTAGAGCCTCTCAGCTGCTGCAGGTTGTGTGTCCTCACTGAAATAAGGAGCTGGTTGTGACTCTTTTTATGTGCAATTGTCTTACAAAGGATGTTCACAGTCCTGTTCGTGAGGTTTTTGAGAGTGGGGAAATCTCTGAGGCTGGACCTTGCCACAGCTGCCTTTGCTGCTCATCCTTCAGGCGATGCTGCTTCTCCACTCCTAAAACTCAAAGGAATCCCTCGCTTCCCTCTGCCAAACAGAGTGAAATGCAATCCTTGCCAGGCTCCAGAGTCAGGCTGGGAAAAGGGATTTAGACACAAGTCCAGTATGGCCTGTTCTATTCTTACCATGTTAAAAAATAAAATAAAAAAAAAAATCAGGTTTTATTTCCCAGGCTCCCAAGAGGAAGCGTCCTCTGAGCGCGCCGTGACCTCGCCAGGGACCTGTGGCAACAGGGCTGAACTTTTTACCTTGGGCACCTCCATAACTCATGGGGTGTCTGTCCCTGCCTCTGTGGGATCCTTTTGTCTGTGACAAGGTGGCAGGTTCTCATTATCACCCACAAGGATGGAGGGAATTCTCCATGGCTCAGCTATTTCTTATTCAGTCTTTAATTACGACATCACAAACGAACTGTCCATCCCCACCTCCAGGATCTGCATCACCCCAAAGAGAGCAGGAGTTGTGTGAAATGGGGAAACACAAGACTGGCGGTGTTGTATGTTCAATCCATGGGTTTATATTTAAACTTTGTGCTTTTATTTCACGGAGGATTGTTACAAAAACTGAAGTTCTTTGAAAAACGCCGTGTCCTTAAATATTTCCCTGTGCAGCAGGTATAAAACTGGACAATTGTGATATTTGACAAGGGGGGAAGGCCTGGCCTTCCACTTGTGTCTTTTAAATGCATTGTAGAAAAGCACTAGTGGGAGTTTATGAGGTGATAAATTTATTGAAGGATGGGCAGTAGGGTTTTACAGCTGGGGTAAAGGAGGTCAGAGCAGTAAGGTAAAGAGTTCAAGTCTAAACTTTATGGCTTGTGAAAAGACTACTGCGAGACAGCTTTTCAGTCAGGAGAAAATGAAAACTAAAGAATGAGAAATCACTCCGGACAATTTTTGTAGGATCTCTCAATTGTTTGGAAGTAGCACTCTGGCATTTGGCTCCAGTGGCACAAAACCCTCTCGGGAGCAGATTTCCTTTTCCAGCCTCTCTAAACTCATTCAGTTGTCATATCCCTGAAGACACAATAGTTGAGATTTGACTTCAATTTATTCCTATTCCTTCAGAGATGAGTTGGTGGCGAGAAGGTGACTGAAGACAAATGTAACTGGAGTGGGTGGCCTGATTTAAACTGGGAGGGGAGGAAATCGGGGCTGCAGAGACCATAATTTCTGTGGCTCCTTTGACTGCTGCATCACAGGTTCAGAATTGAGCACTAACAAGGACTAGAAAGAGAAAAAAAAAAATCAGGAATGCAGAGAAAAATCTGTAAAACCAGGGAAGGGAAGGTGATGGCAGTGAGAGGTGTATGGAGATGTGCAGGAAGCAACCTCTACTTAAAACTGACCCCAGAACTATCTCTGCTCTTAAGCTCCCAGGAAAAAAACACAACAAAACACTGTTTTACATAACTTTAATGAACTGAAAGGCAGGGAAAAGTCTGAAGATGCAGCACAGCAGAGCCTGTTTTGTAGTAGAATAAAACAGGCTCTTTTTTGGCTTGGAGCACAAAGAATGAGTATTTCCCACCATAGCCAGTATTTTTCAGTTCATGTTACTGTTATTTCTGCTGGGACTGTTGCGCTGCTAACACCACAAAGCTGATTTCATTGTTAGTGGTTGTCTGAGAGGAATAATTCAATGTCACTAAAGGACCCATATCCAGGATCATTTTCTATATCTATGCTGCTCCATGGGTTGAAACGTGGTGTGTAGCTAACGAGCTTTCCTTGTATCACCTTTGCTTGCTGATAATTAGTTTAACTTGGACAAATACACGAGCTCCTCATCCTGTTTTTTGGTTTTAAATCATCAGTGGTGGAAGCAGTGTTAAAACAGGAAAGTCACCTTTTTTAGTTATTTTAGTGACCTGAACGCGGACATTCAGAGATAAAAATATGAGCAATACCTGTGGGTTTATTGTCCCCTGCTCCCAAATTTATTTTCCCTGCACTCTGTTTATTTTACCTAGAGAGCAGCTCAGTGTCCTCTCCCTCTGAATTTTCCAAGCTCCTCCACTGCATTTAATAAGTTGAACAAACACCTTGTTGTCATTGTCACCGTCCTGTTGTCATTTTGCTATAACTTTGAGCTGGAAGATTTCCACTTCCTCCAGCAGGAAGCAAGGCCTGTGCCCATTACACACCACCTTTTTTTTTTTTTTCCTTTTTTTTCTTTTTTTTCCCCCCAAGTAGATGCATTTCTCTCCCCTCCAAGGGTCACTTTGGATGAGGGTTCCAGAATGCTGGGGAAGGATTCTCTGTGTGTGCAGAGCTCCCTGGGCTGGGCTGTTTTTCTGACCGTGGTGACAAGGGACCTCAGGGACTTCTCTCTTCAGTAGACTCTCTATTTAGTTTCTGTTTACTTAGAGGGAATAGCCTGAGGGGCTACTGGAGAGAAAACATCTGTGGGAGATAATCTATAGAGTTATCTATCTATCACTCTTGTCGACCCTGTCTCCCCTGAGAGCAAGCTGAGAGACTTGTAATAAAAAGGCATCGCTGAAGAGGCTTTAGGGACAAATAAAGAGACATGTTAAGGGCCAGCTGAAAAAGGATAGAAGACATTATTAAAGCTCAATAGCCGTCTTATCAAAATCCAATAGGATAGGCATTTGGCAAAAGGCTTTAAATTTATTCTTTGACTTTCTGGAGAGCTTGAATTTATCCATTAACAAGAATGTGCTGCACAGGGAGCGGGAGATGCTATCGGCTTCAAAAGGGTTGGATTCAATCTGGTATTGTGCAAAACACAACAAAAACTGAAGACAAAACCAATTTTCCCCCCCTCCTCTGGCTGGCCTCATTCCTACATTGCCAACTATTAGAAGCTGTAAATATAATGCTGATGAGGCTGTGGAGTAAAAGCAATTTAAGCAGCGCGGTTATTCTGTGCTGACAGATCACGCAGATTTATTTTTTTAAGAAGAAAGCGGATTTTAGGAAACTGGGTGCGATTGGAAATTTTGGCCTTTTTTAAAAAAAAAAGCACCAAGTAGCAAACAAGAAACCCAGGTAGGAGGAAAGCTTTCTGCTCCAAAGCAAAACCAAAACCCCCCACGAGTGTTTTGCTGCTGCAGATGCGAAGCGGGATGGGGCCATAAATCTCCTCGGGTTTATTATTATATCCAAAAAAAAAAAAAAACCAAAAAAAAACCTGATGAATGATGACCCAGAGGAGTAAGAAATCAGACTTCAATAAGCAGTCAGGAAGGTAGTTAGGGAAGAGCAAAGGGAACTGCTGGCTGTCTTTTTGTGCAGCAATTACCGGGCAGGCCAAACTTCCCCCCCTCACCCCCGAGCAGGCCAGGCCTGAGCCACTGAGGGAGCGAATTGCAGATTTAGAACCCTTTGCAGCACCCCGTGCATTTCTGCTGTTCTCTGCTCTCCCCAGCTCCTGGAAGGTGTTCTAAAACTCTCAGGGAAGATTTAAGCCCGTAGGTTTCGGCGAGTTTTCTTCACTTTTCCTGTGTGTTGAAGAATCACCCCTTCCCCGCTCCAGTTGGTGCACAATCCTCGACCCTGGCTGGGAATTTAGACAGAATTGAGGGTTAAAGATGCTCCCAGGAGCAGGGAACCACCCTAGATTTGGGAGCTAAAGCCCCGTTTCTCCAGGGCTGCTGCTTCACAGTTACCATCTCAGAAAGAGCTTTAATTTGCTTGTTTTATAGGCTGTATCTTTATGAAATAAAGGTATATTTAGCGGCCACAAACAGAGGCAGCTTTGAGTTGATTTTTATAATCTTTTCCTGAATAGACTTGCGTCATTCCAATAAGCCCTGGACAAAAGAGTGGACAGTTGTCTGAGAGTCTTTTTTATAACATTTCTCTCTTTCTATTGTTAGAGAGCTGCTAATAAAAGAACCAGGAGTCCATTAATTCAGTGAATGAACATATAGTAAAGTCAGTTCCCTCTTGAGAACAATAATGTTGCGGTCAGCTTAGGTTTCCATGGAAACTAAGTACTTCTAAGAAGTTTGCATCCTTGATTTTGCTGAAATGAAGCATGTAAAGTGAAAAAAAAAAAAAAAAGGTGTAAGGCTGGCATGGAAAAGTCAGCAAAGAAAGTGATGGTTAAATTATTTTGCAGCAATAACACTGTATGTTGAATTTCTGTGATACAGATGTTTGGGCTGGCTTGTTTAGTGAGTGTGGGTATGAGAAATGGCTCCGTGAAGAGATCTCGGGGGGGTTTTGAGCCCATAAATCAGGCCAAGTTAAGAGGACTTGCAGTGGTTAAGTTTGCTGGCTCCATATCTGCAGAATGCTGAGGCAGCCCCAGGCACACACAGGGCACAAGGTGGAACAGTGGCTGTCCCAGGGCTCCCACAGCTGCAGGCTAGGAAGGGGTTAATGCCAATTTCCCATTTCTCTGTGGCAAATAATGTGGATTTTTGGGTACGGTGCAAACACCTCCCATAGTTCTAAATTAGATTTTTTTGTGAGTCCAGTTGGTTCTCCTCCTCCTCCCTCCGATGTCGAGCTGTTCTGCAGCACTGATTTATAACCTGTGTCTGATTTCCCTGCCTTGCTGGGGCTGAGGAGGTGTCCAAAATGTGCTGCTGGGCTGCTCACACACATGGCTCAGGTGACACGTGGCTGCAGTGAGCAGCATCCCCTCAGATAAAAGTGTCCCTGAACTCCAGGCAGATTTAGGAGAGGTCACCTTGTCATCTGGATGCATCTCGAGCACAGACACACAGGCTTTGGGCTGGGTGTGAGGTAGAAATCACATTTCTGTGAAGGTGAGAAGGCAGGTGGCTGCCCTGTTGGCAAAATAAATGATTTAGAATCCTTCCCTGGGAGGGTGGGCAGGCCCTGGCACAGGGTGCCCAGAGAAGCTGTGGCTGCCCCTGGATCCTGGAAGTGTCCAAGGCCAGGTTGGATGGGGCTTGGAGCAGCCTGGGACAGTGGAAGCCCATGGCAGGGGGTGGCACTGGGTGGGCTTTAAGGTCCAACCCAAACCATTCCGTGCTTCTGGGAGCAGGGTGATCAAGGAGACTAATTTAGGCATTTTGGCTGAGTAATCAGTTGTGCTAATAACACATGCAAATTCAAGATTCATAAACTTTTTTGTAACTGAGAGTTTCCTAAATGACGTGAAACCCTCACGTGCTGCTCCCTGCTCCCTTTGCTTGGGGTTTGTGGGAACGCTCACAAACAGACATTGAACACAAATTAGCAGTTTGAACACAAATTAAGAGTTTGAACACAAATTAAGAGTTTGAACACAAATAAGGAGTTTGAACACAAATAGAGGAGTTTGAACACAAATTAATGGTTTTAACACTTCTGTCCCAATCCTCCTTTTCTCTCAGTGTCTACAAAATCCATGTCAGTGCTCCCCTGCTAAAAACCACACGCACTCATCACACATGAAATGCCAAGGCTCCACATCGGTGTTTATCACCTCCGATGTGTTTTTAATTGTTTGCATCAGGAGCACGCAGGCTCCTTTTCCCCTGCTGACCAAAGTGAGGGGCTGGCATTTCCCCCCCACCAGTGAAACAATATTCTGGATGATTAGGAGGCATTACAGCCCCGGCTCAGTTTGAAAATGCCAGAATGCCCCAGAGATCCCCATGAATCTGCTGCCAGCCGGCCCCTGTCAGAGCTGAAGGCAGCACTGTCTGGAGCCCAAAATCAACTTCAGGAAGGTCATGTGAAAGAAAATCCTCAGTCATCAGGAAGCCCTTGGCCCCGTGGCCTTTCTTGACATTTTCTGACAAACCTTAAATCACCAGAGTAGACAAAACATCACAAATTTTGGACTGATAGCCTGTGGGATTTCGGGGCTGTGTGGTAACTTGGAAGGTAAGGCACACACAGCCCCCTCCCCTCCCTCTGCTCTGCAGCTCCTCCTCGGGTGCTGAGCTGAGTGTGCCACCAGGGTTTTGCTGGAATCTGGATTCAGAACCACCTCTGAGGTGGGGTGGGAGCTGAGACAGCAGCAGAGGAGGGACCTGCCCTGTGCCAACTCCAGATTTTTATGTGGAGCAGGGAATATTCCTCTCTGTGGGAGGAGGGATCACTCACTCCCAGGACAGGCTCCTGTTCCAGTGGGGAATCTGGAATTGGGGTTTATTGTGTGGTTCCATGCCTTAGAGAAGCCAGATGTCACCATGAATGTCACCTGGGGTCCTGAGGGGTGTGCAGGATGGGTTAATCCCATTGGAAGGAGAATTTGGGTCAGGTAGGAGCCTCTTGGAGCTCCCTGGATAAACAGGAAAACCTGGACAGCAGCTGGGGAGGGAGGAAAGGGGAGGGTGAGTGAGAGTAACCACCAGAGTGACTTGAAGTTGGGTCCAGCCCCGATGGTGCTGCTGAAAAAATGAAGGCCAAAACGCAGAGAAATGTGTGCCAGTGAACAAAAATTAAATATAAATACACATAACACAAGAAAACCAAAAAATGCTTTTGGTTTGGGATTTTTTTTTTCATATTTTGTTCTAGAAATAAATCAAGGTTCTGCAGAGCAGTGAAGGTGGGAGTGTTATCCCTATTTTGTCCATATTTTGATGTATTTTGGTTTTAGATTCTACAAGATTTCTATGAGATGATAAAATGCATCTTCTGGGGGAAAAAAAAAAAAAATCAACCAAACAAAATTTATTTTTCACAGGACAGTT
>VWYO01026459.1:42865-57999 GCA_013400275.1 Rhadina sibilatrix | reverse complement strand
AGAAAGAAAGAAAGAAAGAAAGAAAGAAAGAAAGAAAGAAAGAAAGAAAGAAAGAAAGAGAGTAGAAGTTCTAATAGTTGCAACTGTACGCCAGAGTTCTGAATTAATGTATTAAGTTAAAACAAGGATGGTAGAATGTGGAATAACAGCTGCAAGCGACTGCTGGAATGCTCAGTGCTTTTCTAAAGAAGCTTTCAGGTGTGGAAGCGTTTTTCTGCCCCAGCATGGCAGTTCTTTGTCCTTGTGGCTGACATTGCTGAGTTTCTATGTATCGTTGCGCTGGGTGGAAACATCCTTTAACTGCCAGACAGCACTTTACCGATAAGCCGCCAATTAATAATGTTGATTTGAAAAGCCCGAGAATAGGTGAGAAAGCAAAGTCCTTCGGCAAGTCATATTTGCACAGCATTAAGAGTCCCCTTTTTACCTGGCCCAGCAAACACGGCGTCGGGGAGCTCCGTGCCATTGAAAAGCTGAGAGACTCTGATGATATGTGCAACTGATAATTGCCACTCCTCGCTGCTCAGCTCCCACTTATCGTGCCTTTTGTGCGCTCATACCTTTGCAACAGGCAGCTCCCCGCCAATGCGGTTCTCTTTCCTAAATACCCAGAGAGGGGGAATTTTTTTTTTTTTTTTTTTTAATTTTTTTGGTGGTTTGTTGTTGTTGTTTTCTGCTACATCGACCTGGTTTATCAAAGAAGTAGATGTCGGGGAGGAACCAGCATTGCCTTCAAAGCTGGTGGCCCTCGAATCGAAGGCTTTGCCTTGGGTCTGGGTGTGCAAACACCCCGCTCTGTTTGCTCAGCTGATGCCACAGCCGCCCCTCAGCGCCGGCAGGGCAAGGCCAGCGCTGCTTCTGATGGAACAAAAAGTGATAAAACCCGGTGGCAAAGGCGAAAAGTGATAAAACCCGGTGGCAAAGGCGGAATCAGCTCGCTGAGGGAATCGCAGGTGATTCCACGCAGCCGCTCGTGGGCTTTGGTGGAGCTGCTTTGTGGGGGTAGAAAAGATCTCAGGGCGCACACAGGGCCAGGGTTCCGGGCTCTCGAATCGCAACGTCCCCTAAACTCTCATTTATCAAAAGAAACAAACTGCAGAAAAGTCAAAAAAACCTCATCCAGCCGGGCCCGGGCAGGTGGGACATGGAAGGTGTGAGGTGGGGACACATCTTGAGCTGAGCGGTTGTTGGCAGCCAGGCACGGAAGGCGCTCCATCATCTCTATCTTTGTATGTTCCTGTGCTCTTAAAAAGGCATAGAAATGGAATTAATTAGAAGTAGATGAAGCTGTTTGATTAAAGGGCTTATTTGTTGCCCGGCCGTATGTGGAGGTATAGAAATGCAATTAGTTAGAGAGTGCCATTAGCAGTGTCAGGGACCAGAAGTAATAGAGCTTAACCCTCCCGGGAGGCTGCTGGGGCTGGGATCCCGTGCTGCAGGGCCGGGGTTACACCGCAACAACTTGTTTTTCCCCTCTTAACTCTTTCCGTGGAGAGCTTCCCAGCAAGAGGCAGCCTGTTCAAACACACACAGAGCCGGCTCTGCCCTCCCTGCAATCAGCAGCCTGCAAAACGAGAAGTTCGACAAAGAGCGGCTTTTAAAATATGCAAAATGCGTCAATTTGTCAGCTTTCAGAAATCCCTCGAGAGCGTGGCTGGGAGTGCGACCCTGCCGCAGCATCTGTTGGTGTAGCAGCGACCAGCAGGGTTTTGGGGTGAGGGTGGTGATAAAACACACGGGGTTGAGCAGCATTCGGGAGCTGCACGGGGCTGCTGCAGTTTCACTTTGTCAGGTGCTGCTTGAGTTCACCTTCGATGGCATCAGAATTTATCTGCCTGCTGGTCAGGGTGCACTTTGGACGCCTCTGGGATCTCTTTCAATCGAGTTTTGTGTGGTCTTGCCGCTGTCACTCCTCGAGGTCTGCTGGGTGTGAGGAGGGGAATGTTGGCCTTTCTGAATTTTGAGGTTTCAGCCTTCCTGCCCAGCACTTTTTCTGCTCTTTCATGAAAGTGGCATTGACTGAAGTGCTGAGAGCCCCACTGCCAGCTCAGCAACCTGCCCACAGCCGTGGTATCTGAACACTTTCTGGGGAGAAACATCCACGTCTGGGATGCCCTTGGGTGAGAAAATGCTCCCCAGCATCAGCCAAGCTTGGGGCAAGCCCACCCTAAACCACCCTAAACGTGTCTGATGTATCTGTCCTTTCCCTTGAGAAAGTGCTGCCTCTCCAGATGAAAAGAAATGCACTTCATATTTCAGCTGATAATGAGAAGTTAATAAAATCGGGATTTTGTGCAATGCAGGACCTCTGACATCTTAATCTTTATTAAAGAGACTTAAACTACCAGGAACTGCTGGTGCTGACTGGCACAGCCAGACTCGAGAAACACCAGGAGAGACTGGTCAAATGAACTGTTAAACAACTCTTCCTAATCCATCAGGAAGAAACAATAAGTGCTGGAAACATCTATTTACCATGCATCAATCACGCTTACCTAAGCAATTTCTAAGTAATTATACTTCTGTTATATAGTTCCTGAGATGACTGGTCTGAATGAGACATTGGCTTTATTAAAACAAAACAAAACAAAACAAAAAAATCACTTTACTTGACATATCAAATGTTGTTTCACATTCTGTCACAGTAGTAATTTTTCTGGACATGATTTCTGCTAATTGTTGCGTTAAAATCCTATCTGGAATTCAAATAGCTGCTTTTCCCTTTCAAAAACTTGCCAAAAGGAAGGGTTTCAATTTTTTTTTTTTTTTTTGAAGTGGTAGAGGTTTTGTCTGTTGAGTTCTGCAAAGTCAGTAGAAAAGGTATTGGGACCAGCTTGCCGAGATGTGATCCGTGGGAAGGGAATATTGGGGACTGGGAGAGTAAAACTGATCTTGGCTGCAGTGAGAGCTGAGTGCCTTTTCCCTTGTTTATTCACATTTCTGCCTGCTTTAATGCAAAGCCATCCCTGCAGGGGCAGGCAGAGAGACGAGGCTCTGGTGGTCTCCAGGACACACCAAGCTGTGAGCAACCATCTCGTTCCTATTGGGGAGATTTCTCTTATATTTTTCCTGAGCAATAGAACATTCCAGGCTAATGGATCAATTAATGGAGGGCAGTTTGTCTGCCCACTTTATAGAGCCGTGCAAATGCAAGCAAGCCTCGTGTCTCCTTGACCTTTGATGTTTGAACATCGCGGAGTTATAAAAACAGATATAAATATATGTGTGTTTTACAGACCCATCATTGTGTGGGGCTTTGAAATGTCGTTTTCTAATCCACTCAGAGGAAGGGGAGGGATGGAGTCTTTGTCAGTATCCAAGCAATTAGGATAATTAAAAAAGAAAGCTTATTGGGTAAACATGCTCTTAGATTGTGACCTCTTAATTAATGGACTACAGGGAGAAATTACAGCGGTGGCAAGATAATTAACACATGCATTTAAAAAGAACTGTTAGACAAGGGTATTATAGGATAGTAAGACACCGATTTGAATCACGGAAGGACTCTGGAGGTGAACAAACACGGTGCAACAAGACAAGATTTGCATGTGTGAGTGCCCCAGTACACAAGAGGGACAGATTAGGATAACTTTGTTATCACACCCAGGCGGCTCCTTTAGCGCCACATTCCCCCAGCCAAGGGCTTTAAGTCCAGGCTGGGTTTTGTGGAGTCTCCCAGGAGCAGAATTCCACCACAGGATGCGTTGCCACTCCTGATAATTCTGAATTTTGTGTTGGAAACTTTGCTGCCCTTGGCAGGGACGTTGGCGCCCATCAGGGAGCCGTTTGCCTGTTTTGGGGCACCCTGCACGTGCACTCGTTGGTTTTTGTGGCTCTCACTAATCCTGACAGCTCCAGTGCAGCATTTTGGAAACTGGATCAGTCATTAACAAATTTAAAAAAAATAAATCTAGGAACCAGATTGTTTCCTTTCTCGGAGCAGAGTCTGGGTCGTGTGTGCTGTTGGGTTACAAAGTCAATCATCACCCCCAGCGTGGAGAGAGCTCCAAACAAGCCAGAATACCCAAAGCAGACATTTTTTTTTGATTGATTTGCAACTTTCTGTCACCAAAACTGTCTCATCCTTGGCAGGTACGAAGCAGAGCAGATTCTCAGGCTCTGGCTTTGAGCACCCAGACCAGTGTGAGCACTGAGATGAGTGGTGGTTATCAGTAGTGTTACCAATAATTCACCAACATAGGGTGAATTATTTGGTGTCAGGCAGGTGAGAGGGGCTGAGCAGAGCAGCAGCATCCAGGCATCTTCATCCCCAGCACCACCTTTGGGGGTTTTTTTCTCCATTTTTGAAAGACAAAGGCACAATTAAAGCTCTGTGATGCTCAGATCCAGCTCTGCAATAGGGTTTTTATCTTTGCAGAGTGAGTGCTCCTGGGCTGGCTGTCAGGAATTCCCTGCTCAGTGCAGGAAAGTGAAGCTCAGACCATCAGAGCCTCTGATGGAACATCGTGGGCTGCTCAGTGTTTTGGGAAGGGTAGAAACACCTCACATGGATGCCCATGCTCATGGAATTGCCCGTGGATCAGGCTAAATCTTGCCCAAAATGGGGAGGAACTTTGGATGGGCTATGAAGGTGCTTTGCCTGGCTAGAAAAGATCTCAGGGTGCACACAGGGCCTGGGTTCCAGGCTCTCTAATCACAAAAATCCCCGGAACTCTCATTTATCAAAAGAACAAACTGCAGAAAAGTCGAAAACCGAAATGATTTGTGTTTAAGGGATCAAGCCTCACGCTCTGAACGTGCACACAAGCCAAAGCTGGATGATTAGGTACAGTTTGAGGAACATGTGATTTGCATAAGTCCCCACTCCCCACAGCATCCCGGGGAACAAAGAGATGCTCTGCCAAGCCAACATTTCAGGGATCCCACCGAGCACTTACCCAAATCCCACCCACTTCTTGGTGAGTCTCAGCACTGCTGCTTTTGTCTGAATATAAATGTCCCTGTTCAGTGCAGTGTTCATCCTACCTGGGACATTAAGAGATGCATGTGGACTAAAAAAATATTTCAAAAAAAAAAAACAAACCATTATGAATGTTTGATTAGTGACTTGGACCCCAAATTTTTAACTAATTGAGCACATTAAATGGTATGTCTGTGAAAGACTAATACAAGACACTTTTCAAAGCTTCTTTAATAAAAATTCTATTTGGGATTTGACCATAATGGCTATCCTTGCTTGCCAAAACATGACTTCTTAGCAGGTGACTTTCATCAAGTACATCTGAAATAGTACCTAAATGAATTAGCAATAAAATGGACTTAGGCCGAGCAGTGGGAGCCTCCATTAATCTTGGGTTAATCACTAAAGAGATGCCATTCACTTTTCTTAAGAAGTCACATTTTTCTCCCCTTGCTGGCGACCAGATTTCATAAAGTAACATATTTCTAATGAAAGGGCTCTGCTTGAATTAAAACCCTGAAGGTTTATGCAGATTTTAGTTTTGATTACTGCTGGCATGGGCTCTTAGCAGACTCCGGAAGGTAGGGCCACAGTGAAAGAGTCCCAGCATGCAGTTCATAATATTCTTTGAAATAAAATAGTGCACTTGTACTTAGTGGCTTTAATCAGCTCTGACTTTTGATAGTCAAACAATAGCTAATTACAGTAACACCTGCCTTCTAAGTCATGTCATGTAGGTTATTGCCAACAAGAGACCTTGTATCTTAGCTGCGTGATTATTATAGAGTCTAAAACCTATCTGTTCAAAAAAGAGGGGTGGGGGGAGAAGAGTGGAGTTTGGTGGCCATTATCCCTCTTTTTATTGTCTGATGCGTTTCTGGCTTTTCTGGTGGCAGTTTGCTGCCTTTGAAAGGCAGAGAGTTGGTGTTTACGGCCGGATTAGAGATGGGGGTCTGGGGGAGAAGGGTTCGATTTGCAGCTCTCACTTTTCCGTGCACTAACAGGAGATAAGGCTGGATGTGTGCAGCCCCAAACCTTTCTGAACGCCTCTGAACAAAATCTGAAATATGTCGTGAGTTGGTTGTATCATTGGATCTCTGGCGGGCAGCCACGGAGCAGAATTTTATTTCGCCGTCATTAAATGCACTGGTACGGGAAGGGGGAACAAAGGGCCGTTTATTCCAACCTTCATCAATTCTGGAAGGGCTTCATGAAATAAAAAATGCCCAGCTAGGAACCCGATTTTGAAATGACAGGCCAGTGTTTCTGGAAAGAAATCCACACTTTTCCCCCAAATATATCTGCCTTTCCTGTGAGGAACTGAGTCGGATGAGTTTCCCTGTCGGGCGGAAGCCATAAATTATTGTCTCATTGGAGACTCTTTTCTCATTAATTTTGCCAGCAAATGAGGCTTCGTTTTCACAAACTCAGTCAAGTGAATAATATCAGATGTTTGCCAGAGGGTCTCCAAGAGCCGCAGCTCCGTGTGCTGATCCTGGAGGGGTGCTCCCTGCTCCAGACCAAAGGGATATAACAGGATTTGGTATGCAGTTCTCCCAGATTTGTGTGTGAGCTCAGAACTGTGTGAGCAGGGAAATTAAAGGGCTTTAATGCTCAGAGCATTCAGAGAAATCCTGAGAGTGTAAAAGGCACCAAATGGAGACGTCCTTGGATCTTGTTTGCAGGGTGTGTTTTATGAGCAGGTTTTAGGAAATTGTCACGGGTGGGTTATGCATGCCCAGGGTTCCACTCTTCTTCCTCCACGATTTTGAGGAAGAGCATCATTCTCAGATAGCTCTGCTCTGGCTGACAATAGAATCCCTCAAAATATTTGGGGATGTTGGCAAGATGTGGTGTAGCTCTGCCTGGGCTTTTCACCTGGAATCTTGCATTTCCTGCACTGTAACCCATGACATCCGAGGATGGGTGTAGGGGGGTTTAAATTTCCCTTTACAATGAGACTGCATGTTTAAAAATTCATTCCTTCTGGATTATACGAGGAATTTGCCAGGGAATGTACTCAGGGTTACCTCAATGAGCGGGGAATTCATGTCGCAAGGACGCGTTGTTAACTCTGCTTCCCAAAACCACTTCTAAGTTCAGCCTTTAACGGGTTGGCTTTCCCCTCTGAGTTATTCTTTCTCACTCCATCATTTGTCACGTTAACCTCAAACTGTGTAGCGAGAAATCTTCTTTATATCAGTTACCGCGTTTGCCATATCTGATCAGCGTGATTGATCACGGCCCCAGCCACAGGTTGGTAATAAGCTGTTTTGAGAGAGACACACATTTCCCCCAGGACAAAGCTGGCATGACAGCATTATAAACCGGCCATTTATCAAAGCTGCTCCCAGGTGGTCACTGTCGGAGCACGGCTCGGCAGCCTGGGCTTCCAGGGAGCTACGGGGGGATGGACCCGGGGCTGGTGGGCACCGTGCTGCAGCTCGAGCAGGAGACAGTAACAAATGAGGCCGCGCTGCAGGCGCAGTCGGGAGTGCAAATGTCACGCCTGGAGTCGGCCAAGTCCTGAAATACTCACCCCCCCGCCCAGCCCCTCCTGGGCTTTCTCTGGCCAGCTCAGTTTCTTTAGAGGCTTTGGAGGGATATCTCGGGAGGCAGGGTAAAGGTTTCCAAAAGAGGCTCTTACCCCAGGATCAGTCCAAGGCTTTATTCTTGAAGGGTTCCAAGGAAAGAGGGTGAACAAGGAAGAGCATGGGGTTTATCTAGTCTCTGGTTCAGGATGGATAACTGTCCCTGAGCCAATAGGTTAAAGATAAGGGAAGGAAGCATCAAACTAAATGGTCACAGGCTTTAGGGGGTTCTGGGGCAAAAACCATTCCCTAGAGGAACACAACAAAGTCCCTCCTCGGGGTGTGGCTGCTCCAGGTGGAAACGCCGTGGGATTGCTCCCCAGGGAATGCTGGTGGGTTTTGCTGTGCCCCGAGGGGATGGGGATGGTGCTGTCTGAAATACAGATGGAGCAGAATCATCTTCATCACAGCTGTGCAGCCCAGGAGTTTACAGAGTCAGGGAGAGCATCTCCCACGAGGAGGGGCTGAGGGGGTCCCTAATGCTCAGCATGGGCCAGAGAAGATTTGGGGTGACCTAAATGTGGCCTTGCAGTTCCTGAAGGAGCCAACATGAAAGATGGAGATGGAGTTTTCACAAGGGCTTGGAGTGACAGGACAAGGGGGAATGGTTTCACACTCACAGAGGGGGAAGTTCAGGATGGATATATTGGAAATATGGAAAAAATCCATCCCTGTGAGAGCAGTGAGGTCCTGGCACAGCATGCCCAGAGAATCTGAGGCTGCTCCATCCCTGGAAGTGTCCAAGGCCAGGTTGGATGGGGCTTGGAGCAACCTGGGATAATGGAAGGTGTCCCTGCCCGTGGCAGGGGGTGGAACAAAATGATCTTTTAGGTCCTTTCTAACCCACACCAGTCTGTGATTCTATGAAATTAATCTTCTGAAGAACTGAATAAGGTGTTGCAAAACTGTTTCTCTTTTAACCTGCTCTGTGTTGTGTTCCCCCCACCCTCCTCCCCTTTCCCCTGAATTTTGGTAAAGTGACTTTTATTTTACAGCTTAAATGTGTAGTTATTCCCAGACTGCACAAACTGCAATTTTTAATCTTAATGATAGATTTAGTGACCACTGAAGTGTAAAATAAACTACCGTGGCCTAATCAATCAAATCTGCATAGTTGAGAGAAAGCACCTGTATGAGGCTTTTATATCAGAATGCCTGTAATGGTAATAGATGTTTATTAGCAACCATAAAGCTGTTTGAATTTAATATCTCTCTAAATAACACCAACAGCATTAAAACAAACCTCTAAAGCAAATGCAACTGCGCCATAAACAGCCCACAATGCAGGGTTTAAAAGCCATTACAAGAATCCTGTGAGATTCATGGGTTGCTCTGTGGCTTAGGACACTCAGCTGGGAGGGAGCAAGCACTGCACGTGTGGGAAGGAGCCCCCGGAATAAAGCAGTGCCCAGGTATTTGTGGAGGGACAGATTTTGTATTTTGGCACAAAAAACCCCCGTTTTGTTGAATGCAACAGGCAGCAGAGGCTTCCACCAGGGCAGCGTTCACATCTGGAATGTCCTTAAAAATAAATCGAATCCCATCAGATTTCGGGCCAAGGGCCTCCTCCCATGCAGTGCTGAGGACTCCGAGGTGGTTTTGAAACACTGGAGAGGCTGCAAACACTCCAAACTTGTTCAAGTGCTCGTCCCTCGCAGGCAGAAGTGAGCACAAAGTGCCTCCTGAGCAGATTTTTAGGTTTCCTTGGCACTTCAGTCGCTGTGGAAAACAAACGTGTGGTCCCAAGAAAACGGCGTGGAAGTGAAATCATTAACAGACCACTAAGCCCATTAATGCACTTTCAATGATTAAGAAAATATTCAGGTTTTGTGGATTTAAAACAGTTCAGGTTTTCTTCTGTTTAATCAAGAGCTCTTCTTTAGTCCCTTATTTACTGGAATGTTAAAAACATCCTTGGGGCGGGGGGGTTATAAGCTGGAAAACTCCCAGAGAAGCTGCTTTTAAATCCTGAAAATACAATTTGCTCCAAGTGTGGCTACTCATGGACTGGGAAGTATTTTGAAAACATGTGAGCCACTCTGGGCACTTCTGCTGGGCAGCTTTATGAGAGGATTGGGGTGAGAGGGAACAGATCCCGGGGATCCACAGGCAGGGATTGGCTGCACTGGGTGGCGCTGGTCCTGCTGAGGTGCCTGAAGCTCTTCTCCTGGGGCATGGACTGTGAAATCCACACTTTTATGGGATATGGAAGCAGATAAACCACAGTTCTGGGGTCCTGATGCAGCCTGAGGCTGGGACCCCCAAGAAGGGGTTGTTTTTTTGGATAACAGTGGTCAGATCAAAGCTGTTGGGAAGAACAGGAATGTTCAGCTGAGGCATGTGGGGAGGACAGGGACAGTGTTCCCCAGGTTTGTTCCCAAGCTCCAGGACTCCCATGGGGAACATTGGGGCTCTCTGTGCTCTGACACAGCCAGATCAATCACTCCTGGGGGATGCCAGATCCCAGGATTGTCCAAAACAAGTGAGGCCTGAGCAGGGATTTTTCCCAGTGCAGGAGGAGAAACGCCGAGTGAAACATCAGCCTGTTCTTGGAGAGGGCACCTGGTGCTGGACAAGCATGGCTGAAATCTCACCTGTTTCTGGGAGGGCCAGGAGTGGCAAAGGGAGTCCTCTGCAAGCCTGGAGATGAAATTTCACATTTTTAAGATGTTAAAAAGCCAGGTGAGGCTCTGCAGTGCTGGTGCAGAGGGTGCTCCCAACTCCCAGTGACCCGCCTGGTGTAACTGTGCCTTCCAGACACTGAGCTGGATCTCCAAGGAGTCGGGCAGGGGACTGTCTGTGATCCCTGGGGGCTGGGACCGTGCTGGGGAGGGCTTGGAACAGCCCAGCTTTGTGTTTGTGCTGTCCCCTGAGCAGGAAACCCCCTGGTTCCACCGGCAGGGCTGGCACGGGGGAGCCGCAGACAGTTTGGGGAGGAGGTGACAGACTGAGAGAGAAGCCTATCACCTACCAACCCCCAAAACAACTGTGAACGATCAAAATGAATGCTACTTATCATTTGTAGGAAGTGCGGGGTTGATATGTGGCCTGTGGGAGGTGTTAGGAAGAAGAAGCTGCATTGGTTCGACGGAACGGCTTTTCCTCAGCTCTTCAAACGCAGCTAAATAAGGGCTCTGCAGCAACAGAGTGGTTTCTGCTATAAGGAATCATTTCTTATTTTGCTATAAATTACAAAACACCGCCACCACCCTTAAAAAGAAAAAAATAAAAGTGGCTTGAGCAGGAACAATTGCAGGAGACAGCGCAGGGGCTGCCCGGGCGCGATAACGAGCCCTGAGCTCAGCCGGGGAAGCAGAGAGGCAGCAGCCCCCCAGCACCAGGGACTTTCCTTTCCATTAGGGAGGGGGAAAAAAATTAACAGCAGGCCAGAGAGGGTGGGATTGGACTGCAGAGGCCACAGAGAGAGAGCCAGGAATTATTTCAGGGAATTAATGGGATTAATTTCAGGATTGGTTCTGGGCTGGGTTGGGGGAACCCATCAGAAGCTGTTTCATGGGACTATGAAACTGCTCCTTACAGGAGCTTTAAGTTTTGCCCATCATTTCCCACTGCTGTTGGGTTTGTGCCACCTTCGTCCTTGCAGCCACTGGAATTTTCTCTGATCTCTGTTTGGGCTGTGAGTTCACCTTGATCCCTGGGAATCCCCCAGGTGTGATCCCCAACCATGGATCTGCACGTGAAGGGCTTGGGAAGCAAACAGCAAACCTGGCTCAGCTCTTCCCTCCTCATGCCCTCCCCTGCTTCTTTTACATCTTGCTTCACTCCTGACTTAAGAATTCCTGGAAACAGGCCCTGTTTTCTTTGTCACTTGGTTACTTGGCACTTCCCCCAAGGTGCCAACCCACGCTTTATTTTCCTGGGTGCTCTGACCTTGGTGTCCTCAGGGGTGCTGGGGGAGCTTCTCCCCATTGTTTTGTGTGAGGCAGGTGTGACCTGCTGCAGACAGAAACGAGGTGTTCTGGGGCTGGGAAGGGGTTCCAGTGTTTTTTGGGGAAGCTTTCAGGGGTGTGAGCAGCTGGGTGCAAAGCTGCCATTGTGGCCGCTGGTTTTCACACTCTCTGCAGGGTGAGAAATGGGTGAGCTGAGCTCAGCAGGTGTTGCAGACTTGTCTTGCACTGAGTGCAGCAGGATGAGGGAAATTAATACAGGAAGAGATGGAGAAACTCCTGTCCAGCCTTGCCTTAGGTGTGGAAAGATAACCCGGCTCTGGTGCATTGATCCCTGCCTTCTGAACATTGCTTTTAAAAATATTTCCTGCTTTGTACATCTTGCCCAGAAACAAAACACCAAATCGTGGCCATTTTCAAAGCTCCAATATTAAATTATGGTGCAGGCTCTCAGCTCAGACACAACTCTTCCATCTTGAATACTTTACTCAATGAGAAGAACAATCATCTTAACTAATTATTCTCTTCTCTCCACAATTAGTTACAGGGTGAGAGGAAACAGCCTCAAGCTGTGCCAGGGGAGGTTCAGGTTGGACATCAGGAGGAATTTCTCTATGGAAAGGGTGCTCAGGCTTTGGAAAGGGAGGTTTGGAGTCCCCACCCCTGGAGGTGTCCAAGGAACTCCTGGATGTGGCACTCAGAGCTCTGGGCTGGTGATGAGGTGGGGATTGGTCACAGGTTGGTCCTGGAGGTGTTTTCCAGCCTCAGTAATCCTGTGATTCTGTGATTCTGTAATCAAAGAGTTACTACTGGGCTTCAGGAGGGGGAGAGTTTCTGAAATTTGGGTAGAAATTTGAGACACAGCCCGTGCTGTCAGGGATTTAGGGTGAGTTTGTCCCAGCAGAAACCTGTGGGGATGCTTGAGCACCTTCATCTTCTCAGTTCATCAGATCAAGCTTCCAAGCAGGGGAAACTCAATTCTCCCTCTGAATGGGGTGGATTGGGAGCCTCTCAGCAGTGTAGTGGTGCAGCACCTCCTGTAAAGAGCCCACGCTCCTCAGATGACCAGGAATTATCCCCAAAATTCCCAAGTTTCTCATTTGGGAGCAGGACTGATGCAGACCCACAGCGGAGGGCAGCGTTCCCTTAAAATGGTGGAACTCTCAAGCTAAAGGGCTTCTTCTATGGGTTTTGCTATAAAATAAATGTCCTGTCCAACCACAGCACTCATTGGCCCAAATGAAATAATTTGTCTTTAAAATGCATTATTTCTCCTTCTCCAAGCAGAGCCAGAGGCCTGAGTCTGCCTTAAGGATTAGCAGCCAGTACAATTTCAATTTATAAATGAAGGCCTTTCTGATTTGCAAATAAAAAGCATCTGAAACCACTAACCAACTTGGCTTGAGTTTGTATGCCTATAAAAATGTCTGAACCATTTGTTTTTAGAATTTTCTAACTGGAAAATGTGCTTCTATGAGCAAATACGTCCAGGTTTCAATTGGAAGATGAGAGGAGTTTGATTTTTGGATGAGAGGAGTTAAAAAAAACCTTCACGTTTGCAAGGAAAGTCGGAGCACTTGGTCCTCTAGAAACAGCTGCAGTTTCATTTTAAATAACCCCCAAGCCATGTTGCTGCACTTGAATTAGGGACACACAGCTAAAATGCTTGTTGTACTCGGATCCAGAATTTCAGGTGCAGAATTGTGGCCCAGGCAGAGCAAGGAGGAGTCTTCCCATGGATTTCAGGGGGATTGGGATTGTTAATCCAGCAGCTGTCTCGAGGGGAAGCGTTTGCACAAGCGCACACTGCGCTGACAAAACCACCACGGCCAGGGGTGTTCTTCCCACATTTCTTTGGCTGTTTGCATGTGGAGCCACTGAAAAAAACCACGAAAAATACTAATTGAGAGTAGAGTAATTGCAGTTTGGTTGTAAATTACTCAGCAAAGAGCATCAGCAAGTTCAGGTGAGCACGGGGGATGGCCGTGGCTGTGTGAGAGGCTGGGCTGGCTCAGGGATGATTCTCCTGCTTCCCAACTTTTCTCCACCCTGATCTCTGCAGGTATTTCAGGAATATTTTAGTGCCCTTGGTTTCACAGCAAAACAAGGAAATAAAAGGTGCAGAACTCAAAACTCAAGGTTACTTTTTAAGTGTTAAGTTGTTTGGGGGCTGTGGTAGGAATTCAGGGCAACTCCTCTCTGAGTTTTGAGTTTCTTTGAGTTGGAAAGGTTTAAGCCATCACCCCTTTGCCCAGGTCTGATTTCCTGATTTCTTAACCCCCAGTTTAATGTTGATTTCTGCTGCTGAAAGATGAACATTGCCGTGCCAGGCAAAACAGTTGGAATGCTTGGAAAAACCATTCCCAGCTGGGAATGTGCAGACCTGGGGCAGAAGATCATGACATCATTTATTTTGGAAAAGACCTCCAAGCTCATCCAGTCCATCAAGATACACCAGGATGCAGGAGGGCTCGGGCTGCATTTGTTACTTTACAAATTGTAAAGAAGGGGGTGAAAAAAAAAAGATTGTAAACAGACAAAAAGCTTCCACTCTCAGTTTGTTTGTACTTTCCTGGTTCCAAACTGTTTCTTCCACTCTTTCCTCAGCTGGTGCCTCACTTTGGCTGCTGTTTGTGTGCAGGGTGTTGGGGTGACCATGGGCTGGGGGAGGCTGTGGGGTTGTCCCCCCTCCAGCCCACTGCACCTCGTTTCTTCAGGAGTACTTTGAGTTCATTGTCTTTTAACACTGCTTGAAATGGGTTTTGTTGGGTCTGAGCTGCCCTTGTGGAGGATTCCTGCTACAGGAGGAGGATTCCTTAATGGCTGTTTGAGGAGAGACCAGGGGAGATCAGTGGAAGGGCAGGGTGGGGTGTCCTGCAGGCCTGGGACATTTTGGTGTCACCTCTTAGCCCATCCCCACCTGCCCCAGCCCCTCAGGAGGGAAAACCCTTGGTAGAGCATCCCCTGGAGAGCATCCCCTGGGAGTGTCCCTGTGTTCCAGTGCTGCTCCAGCCCACTGGCAGCCTGGCCTTTGGCATTCCTGGAGGAACCACCCACGATACAGGAGCTTCATTCCAGGCTTTACCAAAAGTTTTCCTAAGCACAGGCAATCCCTCTCCTGCGACAACCTAAGCAGGTCTCAGTGCAGTGTCCAGGATGGGGAATTCCCATGGATGAGGGACACAGGGAGCATCTTTCCACAGCATCAGATAGAACAACATCAAATATTACTGAACTATAGAGTAATTCCCCTAATCCCCCATAATTTCACGTGTTAACCCTGCCTGTCCTGCTCCCATGTCTGCATTCCTCCTCCTGGAACATGGCTGGCCAAGGAACTGTGATGGACGGGCCAGGGCCGTGCTGCCAAGGGCCATCCCACACTTCCAGTTCTCCCCATCTCTGTGCCCAGGAGCTGGCAGGGCTGGGAGAGCCCTGTTACCCCCATTATCCCCCGTTATTCCTGTTATGTCCCGTTATTCCCATTATCCCCCCTCCGTTATCTCCCGTTAACTTCCATTATTCCCGTTATTCCCCCTTACTCCCCTTTTATTTTCATTATTCCCTGTATCCCCTGTTATGCCCTTTATTCCCTGTAGCCCCTGTTATTCCACAATCCCCTGTTATTCCCATTATCCCTGTTATCCCCCTGTTACCTCTGTTATCTACCCGTTATTCCAGTTATCCCCCGTTATTCCAGTTATCCCCCCCTTC
>VWYO01026459.1:30846-42384 GCA_013400275.1 Rhadina sibilatrix | reverse complement strand
AGGATCATTCCCTTTCACGTCGCTCTTGAAAGAATTTCCTTCCTTCCCTTTTTCTTCCAAAGTCTCCACTTCCAGGACGGTTTGGTTCCAAAGGATCCACCAAGGGGTTTGTGTCTCTATCGAGTCTTTAAGGGCTGGGGTTCTGTTCCCCAGAGCGGGTCTACATCAAAAATGACAGCACTTTTCTGGATATTTTTATTCCAATGGAATAAACTGTGCCTGGAAAACACGACTTCCAGGGCGTTGTGAGCGGAGTTGTGTGGGAAGGTTTGGTAGGAATGAGATCCAGCTTCGGAGGTCATTTGCTCAAAAACAAAACACGCAAATAAACACCCCCCCACCCCAAAAAAAAAAAAAAAAAAAAGGCCTGTGATGATGCTTTTAGGACTCAAATAGCTCCACTTTGTGCCAGAACGGAGATTTTTCAATTTTGCCCAAACAGCAAAATTTGATTTAACAGGAAGATTTCTCTGGAAGTAGTGAAGTGTTGCCCTGTGAGTCAGTTTATTTAATTACTCCAAACTTTCTTGAAAAAAACACCCTCACTTTTCTCATGCCAACTCAAGGGATTTGGCAGCGTGGCTGGCAGGGAGTTTTTTGCCTTGTTGGATGATTCCTGGCTCTATCTGGGAGTCTCCTGGAGGAGGGATGGCACCCTGACGTTGGTGCAGTGGGAGCCAGGCCAGGGGATTCCAGATCCCTTCTCCGTGTGCTCCGTGTGGAATGGGAATGCTGAGGGAAGGGATATCAGCTGCTTCGGTAGTAACAAAACCCCAAAATTCTGGGTTGATTTCTGCAGGGACTCGAGCCTGCAGCATTTCAGGGGAAGCTCCAGGCTCGGAGAATGTGGAAATGCTGTCAGACATGTTCTGAGTTCTGTGCTTATCTCCAGCCTCGCTCTAATATTTGTGGGTCTTTTTAACCCCTGAACTGTGGCAGAGGAAGGCCCCCAGTCAACAAAATCCCTGAGAGCGCCCTGCTCCAAACTGTTGGGATTTATGACGGCACTGGGAACATTTCTGTGGCATGTGTGTGACATTGGCTGGAAGTTTATTAGTCCTGCACTTGAGAATCAATTCACTAAAGGCAGAGGCAGGAAAATCTTGGTGAACCTGGCAGGGAGTCCTTCTTACCAGCAAAACCCAGCGCAGTGCTGATGTGACAAGTGGAATGGATTCCATGACAATTTTATCTGGAAGTTCTCTTTTCTGCCTTCAGAGCAGTGCTGAAGGCAATTCCCTCGTTATTACCACTTAGAAATATATGTTTGTTTAGTCTTTTATTTCTGGTAGCTCTGACTGTCTGGAAGTTCTCAGCAGGTTTTATCTTCTGTCATAAATGATGACACCTCTTTGTATGTAGGCACAGGTATGTGCAGACATTTGTGATTTTTACCTCGGTCAGGGAGCTCAGCCTCTCTCCTAGAGTTTGGTTTCCCTGAACCAAAATGAATCCTGCTTAATGTAAGAAACATTTCATGAGCTGTGGATCTCTTTGAACTCCACTGCAATAATAATTTGAATGGTTCCTTATGGGCCAACATGGTCAGAGGAACTGCAAAATGTTGGGGTTTATCCAAGCTTGTTCACAACTCAAAGTCCTGCCTCAAACGATGATTTGTTTGGGTTTATTTGATACTTCTAAACACCATTTGTATGTACCAGATATTGGAGATCAATCAGAGGTTGGGCTTGATAATCTTGGGGGTCTTTTCCAACCTAAATGATTTTATGATTCTGTGATTCTGTTCAGTTTGGAACTGCACCCAAAATCTGCTGAGTAGGGACTGGCACCTGGAGATTGCTGCATCCATTTACCTCCCTAAGCAGCACAACCAAAATATCTCTTTTGCTGTGACATCCCAGCTTCTTTAAGCCTGTGAAAGGTGCAGAAATTTATTTGGACCTGTGCAATGTTTGTTTTCTGATCCTGTTACGATTTGTCTGAACCAATTTGAAAAAAATAAAAGTTGCAGAAGCCTTTGTGGAAGTGAATTTAATTGGGGATAAGCAGGGAAAATGGGAGGTAGAGGATCTCAGCTGTCTCATGGCAGATTTCGAGCTGTTTTTCTCTGTGAAATTAGCAGAGTTTGTAAAGACGGCTTCAGGTCACATTAATCATCAAAGGGTTAATTCTAATTTTGAACTTCCCAAATGTCAGTGCTCTTCTACCCAAAATTACAGCAACTGGCTTTATCAACATATGCTTTTCATTACCTACAAGACTTACAATATTTTTGGTGTCTGTATCAACTTGATTCAATTACTGGTACCACTGCGAGGGAACATTCCCTCCAGGGGAAAGGGGGTGAATGCATCAGTGCCCATGGATACAGTGTAGGGAGCAGATTAATATAACAGATTTACATCGAGACTGCTGACTCCATTACTTTAAAACTCCTGTAATTGACTTTTTTAAAAATGACATTAGCATTTAAATGGTACTATCGTTACAAGGGTGAAGGTTCAGCAGAATATGATCAATTTATTGAGCTCTTCAAATGTTCTTTTGATATTTATTTTTTGTTGTCATGCTGGAGGGGTTTTTAGTGTTTTGTCAGAGGCAGGAAAAAAGTCTATAGCACGGAGATCTTGGGCTGAGCAGCTGCTGGGGAGGAAGGCATGGGGAGCACGAGTTGCTCAGAGTTCTCTTCCTCATCTCCATCTCTCCCACCTGGAACTTTTCTGAGATGTATAATTCCAATAAGACAGAGAGGGATAATTTGCAGAAGCTGTCGTTGTCCTGTGAGAAGAGCCTGGTGCTCGTGGCCTTCTATGGAAAACAGACAGGGCCATGATCCACCATGAAGGGCCTTTCCAGCATCACACCTCAAAATTATTTCAGTTGCCTTCAAAACAGCTTCCAGTCCAACCAGTGCAGCTTCCACTTCCAGAGACTTTACATGGGGCTGGGGCAATGATACTCTCCAAATCCCACTGAGTCCAAGCTTTTCAGGAGAAATTTCCTCGTGGAGAAGGTGGCCAGGCTTTGGAAGGGGCTGCCCAGGGAGGTGCTGGAGTCCCCATCCTGGGAGAAGTTCAAGGAACGACTGGATGTGGCACTGAGTGCTCCGGGCTGGGGGACGAGGTGGGGATGGGGCACAGGTTAGACTCAATGGTCTTTTGGAAACATCTTTTCCAACCTCAGCGGCTCTGTGATTCCGTGGGCTGGATGTCTGAAGCAAAGTTCTGGAACTCTCTGAAGGCCGGTCAAAGCCTCCTCAGGAGTGTCATCATTTTCAAGCCTTCAGACAGAAAAAACGGTGGAGGTTTGGGGGTAAATGTGTGGTGCCTTCCTTGGACATCCCCATTTGTGGATAAATAAGCTTCCTCCTGAGCCATCAAGTGCCACAAAACCCAGAGCACAGAAATGTCACAGCCCATGGGGTTTTGATGGGCCCACTTTGTTTCTCCCAGTTTAAAATTTAAAAGGAGAGAAGAGCAACTGTGCTGCTTCTTTTACAGTTTTAATTCGCGGCTCTTTGGCTGCTGCCGATAAAATCGATGGATCCCACTCCTGATCCGTGTGAAAAAAGGAGGTCTGGGATGCAGGGGGAGTTCAGAGCACAGCAGCAATAGGTAACTTGGGATCCCTCCTGCCTGCCTGGCTATAAAAATGCTTTGTAATGACCCAGTTCGACCCTGCCAGTTCTCCCTGACCTCCTCCTTCTCAGGATGCTGCTTAATTTGCACTAATTACATTCCGTTCTGACAGAAACTTGGACATTGTCTCAAGCTCTCAGGTATTTTCACGGCCACGTCCCAACTCAGAGGAGGAAAATGGCAGTAAGTAATTTATGAAAATAGACTTTGTTTAATATAATGCATCAGCAGCTTGAATGTAGTGTCTTCTGTGTGTATAAACACCCCTTCAAGTATGACTTGGTGTTTTAATCTTGAATTCTTCCTGGGATTCAGGAGGGCTGCTTAAACCCAGCAGCAGCACTTGGAATAACTAACGCAGTCATTGGCTTTGGGGGTGATTTTTCTTGGTTTGCCTCCAGAATCCCAGGTTAAATTCCTAATAATATTTCTGAGGGTGATGACCACTACAGAGAATTCTTCTTCGAAGATGTCAATAAGGTAGGAAAGAGCTTCCAAAAGGAAAAATTATGGGGCAGGTTCAGCTTAGGTTCTCCTAAAATCAGGGCTGAGTGAAGGTGTCTGCATCTGTGGGTTGAATGGAGATGAGGAAAAACTAATTCATTTTTTTGGCTCACAATGGAGCGAGCAACAAACCCGTCCAACAATTTGTTCACGAAACTGGACTGTGTCAAAATGCCTGTTTTGGCCTAAATTGAGCCTTTTTACTGAGGAAGGGGCCTGGCACGAGTGTGTGTGTGAAGGAACACAGACCTCTCTCTCCTGCTTTGCGCCGACACAGCCTCCGTTCCCCTGCCCGGCCGATGCGCGTGGAGTTTGCCACCCCACATCCCTCTGCTTTGTGCAGAATAATTTCCACAGCAGGACCACTTTTTCTCCTCTTTTGGGCGCGTGGGTGATGCTGAGCACAGCTCAGGACCCCTCTGTTCTGTATCAGAGCCAACGGGGCCACCAGCCCGTTGCGCAAAAGCGCGGCAGGAAGGCGTTGGCGCTGTCACCGTGTGACACGACGGGGACACAACCCAGCTGTGACAGCCACGTGGTGACGATGGCTCCCGCTCTAGGGGCTATCAGAATGTGTCTAGGGGCTATCAGAATTTGTCTTTGGGGTGGCAGCAAGGCCCTGCTCTCCCAATGGAAGCGGATCCCCCCACCCGAAGGCCCAAAACGGCGGCCAAAACGCAGCCCAGGGGGAGAGCGCATGCCAGGGCTTTGTGTTACCTCCCGAAGCAGCAGATCCGAGGCATTGTTGGGCTGCGCCGAGGCTTTTAGGCGCAGACGGTATCAGCAAAGCAGTTGCATGTTTCAAAATATTGTATCATTTTAAAGTGCGGCGCGCATTAGGTCAGTGAAAGGGGATCCGCCGATTTGAAGCGCGGGCGGATAAAGCGGCTCTGTGTTCGCCGAGACAGAGGCACCCCGGGCCCGAAAAATCCCTGGAGCTGTCTTTCAGAGAGTGATAGTTACGGAAATTAGCAGCGCAGAAATCCATCCTAATCATTCATCGGGAGCCTTATTAACTGTCTTAGCCGTGTTATTAGCAGAGGGCCCGGCCCCCGCGCGGGCACGGGCGCAGGGATGGCTCCCGGCAGCCCGGCCCTCGCAAACACCGGGAACGGCTTCAGGAACGAGGGGGGAAAATGAGCTGGTCTTCGTGGAAATGCCTTGTCGTGCCAGGCAATGTGATGCAGAGAGAAACGCCTCTGGGACGGCGAGACTGGGAGAGCTGGGGGTGCTCGCCTGCAGAAGAGAAGGCTCTGGGGTGATCTTGGATCTCCAGGGGCTCCAGGAGAGCTGGAGAAGGAGCGGGGATGAGGGATGGAGGGAAAGGACGCCGGGAATGGCTTCCCACTCCCAGAGATGGGTTATTGGGAAGGAATTTCTGGGCTGGGAGGATGGTGGGGCCCTGGCACAGGGTGTCCAGAGAAGCTGTGGCTGCCCCTGGATCCCTGGAAGTGTTTGATGCCAGGTTGGACACTGGGGCTTGGAGCGCCCTGGGCAGTGGAAAGTGTCCCTGCCCATGGCAGGGGTGGCACTGGATGGTTTTAAGGTCTCTCCTAAACCAAACCATTCCATGATGCCCTGAAGGAGGTGAGCTGTGACTCTGAGCTCCTGCTGCTCCTCTGGGAGCACCACAGGGCTGCTGCCCGTTCCTCCACCCAGACAGGGCTGGCATGGGAATAACAAAAGGGACACAACAGGAGAGGCTCCTGGGTGACTGCGCTAGTGGCTGAAGCCATTTCAGGGTCTGGTTTTGAATGGCCATGGCTGGAAATGGGAACTGCCTTGTAAGCAGAGTCAAAATATTGTATTTAACACACTGGGAGTTGTAACAACTCTTTCTTATTGACAAACTTAACCTGAATAAGGAAAAACGCAAGAATATTTGATCCAGCTGACCTTCCCATAGAGAATTTTACAAGAAACTTTGCCCCTGGTTTTATTGTTATTTTGATTTTATTTTCTGAGTATCAATTTGAGACCCGTTTCTTAGAAAAAAGAACACCAGGGTGTTTCAGAAGGGTGAGCTTTGACTCTGACCCTCGGGATCCCCATCTGATGTTAGCTCCAAATGAAAGAAAATTAAATTACACACTTGGGCTCAAGGATTTACGTCTGTGAATCCCACTCTGGCTGGTATCTCCGCCATTAGGGAAACAAAGAACATAGAGGAGATAAATAATACTTGGGAAAGACAGAATCTTTTTTGTCTGCTCCTTTATCTGTAGTTTGACTGTGTTCCTTAAGTGTTGAAAGGGGCACTTTCTTGGCAAGTATGACACAAATAACCTTCACCCTTGACTGCACTGTCGGAGACAGTTATAAATTTGAGGATAAAGGACATGAACAAGAGTTACTTTATATGACATTTTCTCATGATAGCAGGGATGGGGAAGTGAAGGAGTGTTCCCTCCTCACTTGTCCTGGGGTTGTTTGTCACACAGTCGGGTTTATGGCCCAGCAGTGCTGTGTCACCCCTGTGGGGGTGTTGGTTTCTATGCCTTGGATCCTTTTTCCTGATTTTTCTCCTTCCTCCAGCAAGGACGTGGCACTGGGCAGCCCTGACCCTTCCCAAGGGGCTATTTGGGAATCCTAGTATTTAATAATCTGATCCTGTGCCCTCAGCTGAAGGCAGGGGAGAGTTGTCTTTTCATCAGACAGCTCGAAAAATTAATTTTTTTTTCAAAGAAAGTGTTTGCAATTTTTTTTAAATGAAGTGTTTTCTCCTGAGGGTAAATTATCGTGTAGAATCTCAGAGTAAGAAAGATCCTACAGCAGTCCATTGAAATAGTTTAACACAAGCAGCTGAAAGATAGTCATGAAATTTATCAGTTATATATTCTTAGAAAGAGTTTCATCGTTTGTCGGGCAGAGAAGTGGGAAATTTGGATTGGATATTGGGAAGAAGCTCTTCCCTGGGAGGGTGGGGTGGCCCTGGCACAGGGTGCCCAGAGAAGCTGTGGCTGCCCCTGAATCCCTGGAATTGTTTGATGCCAGGTTGGACAGGGCTTGGAGCAACCTGGGCTAGTGGAAAGTGTCCCTGCCCATGGCAGGGGGTGGAATGAGATGAGCTTTAAGGTCCCTTCCAGCCCAAACCATTCTGTGTTCTATAATATTTTTAGGCACATTCAATAGATTTTCCTAAGGGTTTTTTTTTTTTTTTTCCACTCCTTTAAACATTTTCAGTTTAATTGCAGCAACCCTCAGCATGTGGCTGTGTTTGTGCAGTGAACAAGCTCAGGGTATTTTCTCCTTTCTCCTGTCGCAGAGCTTTTGAGGGAATTTTTCCCGACTTTCATAAATGCATTTTTAAGATCTCCTTTTGTTAAGGTTCATTAAAAAATTTGCAAAAACCTGCATCAAAAACAAAAACAAAAACAAAACCCAAAACAAACAAACAAAAAACCCACAAAAAATAAAAAAAACCCCAACCAAACCATCAGGACCACCAAGAGCTTGGCAGAGTGTTTAACACAGAAGTCCTGATGTATCCAGGGTGCTCCTGAGGACACTTTGGGGGTTCATTCCTCCTCCAGGGTCAGGACTGGAGCTGGAGCACGTGAGGGCAGAATGAAACCTGCCTGTAGACACTGAATTTGATGACAGTGCCTGGCTAAAGCCCACAGATATCTGTGCAGTGATTCATCAGCTCAGAACCAGGACACAAGCTTTAATAAGAGGCAAATATTGCCCGGGGCAAAGTGAGAGCACAGACTTATCAAAGGCACTGAACTTTGATTCAAATCTAATTCCATTATTGCCTCGGAAATAGGTTAAGGTCTGTGGGCTGGTGATTGCTTGGGAATGCACTTGAGGTAAATGAATAGTGCTTGGTTTGGGGGGAAAAAAAAAAAAATTCTCGTTTCCAGAGTTTGTTGCAGAGGTTTTTGAGGGGTTCTCTGTGAAGGGCAATCCAGAGTACCTGTGGCTGTAGGTTGTCCATCCTTTTTCCTCATCTACTTCCTTGAAGAGCTGTGATTTTTCACTGTGAAACCTTAGCTCCTAACCCAAACTAAAACCAAAGATATCTTCAGTTGTGGCCTCCTCCCTCAGTTTGCTTTCCTGCCGTGGAATTATTTTAAGAACTTGCAATTTTAAGAATGTCACAGCTACTGCTTAAGTTTGCTGTGTTGCTGGAAAACTTTGGAAATAGCTGTGGTGATAAAGCTCTGGATTAAATCAGGGGATGGACAGAGCACCTCATCCTGTGTCTCTCACACACCTTGCAGCCTGCTGAGCCCTCCAAGCTGGGTGATGAAGGAGGTCCTCTGTCTGTTTTCCTGATGAGCTTCATTTTTTTTTTTGTAGGATTATCCATAATTAGTGAGGCTCACAATTTCTGCAGGCCTGAGTTAGGCAGTGGGAAGCAGAGGATTGTAGGGTGAGACTCTTCTGTTCCTGACCCCACAACAGGCCCTGTCCACCCTTCCCCTCAGCTCTGTGGGCCCAGGAGCCTCCACCTGGTTTTTGGCACAGGAATTTTGTTCAGTTTGTACCTCTTGAGCATTCATTCCATCGAAGCATTCACATTCCTCTCAGCTTCATTCTTCTGCTCCTGGCGAGCTGCTGTTCCGTGGATGGGGCTGTGATGTCCTCTCAGGGGAGCTCTGTCCCAGCTCCCGTGTCCTTGTCATTCCTGGGCAGAAGCCATCAGCTCTCATTCCTCCTTTTCCACTGAAAAAAAAGGTCCTTTGCACACCTGTTTCAGGGAGGCTGTGGCTGGATCTGCCTGAGATGTTTATCATCTCCCCTAAGTGTGGAAACAAAAGGCCACTTTGTTGTTGATGGATATAATCCTTTTTTAGTATTATTCCAGGCTTCCACACACACTTTTAAGTCAAAGCGATATTGCCATGTGTTTATTTTTCAAGAAAATCCCCTTTTTTTTTTTCCTTTTTCTCCCCCTGTGGTTAAAGCTGTATTTTAAGCTTTTTATGGAATTGTCTATACAGAACTGTATTTTGATAGAAAATTGATGCTGCAGTTGAAACTGCAATAAGGAAACAGAGAAACAACAGGCACTGCTGAGATTGAAGCACTGATTAGGAGGGCAAATTAGATTTAGATTTCCTGAATATCTAACAGCAGCTAAACCTTTTTTTTTTTTTGCCCTTTGTGTATGAGCATTTCCATTAAAATTTACAAAGGGCTTGAACTGGATTAGACTCCCACAGTCACTTTGAAATAACAAAATACAACTTGGCTGTTTTGGGCTGTTTAGAAACCTTTTGCAAAAAAAAAGAAAAAAAAAAAAAATTATCTTCAGAAACGTTAGCACTTAGCACTTACAAAACGTCTACTTTTGTCTTGCCCCCTCTGCCAAGTTCCCTTTTTTTTTTTGCCTTGCCCTGAGGAGGATAAATTATCCGACTTGCAGAGATAAACCACAGAGAGGTGAGATTGCTGCAGCTCCCAGCGCTCCGGCCTCCGCTCCGGCTTCAATTTAACCCCCTGGTTCTGGCCGTGTCAATCAGGCCCTTAATGAATACATTCCTAAACGAGCTTGTGGGGTTTTTTGTTTGGTTGGTTGTTTTGTTTTTTGTGGGTTTTTTTTCCCCCTCTTGCTAAAAGATGCAATTAATGCTTTGGCTTAGGACACGGAGTTTATAATAAATGTATAGGGTGCAGCGCAGGGTCTGTGGGGTGAGAGGAGGAATTATCCAAACAGAAAAGGGAGTTTCAGGCCTTGCTCTGGAGAGGCTGGGAAGTGCTGGCACGGGGGGGAAATGCCACCTGGGAGGTGCCACCAGGAATTCTTGGTGCCCTGGCCATGCGTGGTTGTGCTCAGCGCCAGCTGGGCACGAGGCTGGGGGCAAGGACACCGAGTGAAGCCCCTCTTGCTGCTGTGCTCTGGGTGCCCTTTTGTGGAGAACCTCTGCAAGAATGTGCCCCATAAAAAGGGAGGGTGGTGGGGGGGGGGAGTGTCTGAGAGGTTTCCCTCCAATAAAAGGAAGAGCAGGATTTTCTTTCCGAGATAATTCCCTCCAAAGAAGCAGTGACATGCAGACTGGCTGAAACAGGAGGTGGAAGACAATTTTAGCAATAGGTGGTGACAGTTCCTTTTAATCTCCTTTATATTCTGATGTCTCAGTCTAGTGGCTGACTACCCATATCTGTGGCTTCATCTAACCAGTGTCATCTGACAGTGTCATTTTTCCATCTATTTATTTGGTAAGGTCTGTGCTCTGAGGATGTGCTGGTGGTGCCCTCAGAGGGGTCGGGGGATTGGAGGGGTTTCCTCTGTTTTCCCTGGTCAGGAATAGAGTTCAGGGCAATGCAAGGGGGTAGATCTGCTCAGAGCAGGTTTGGGGTTAGGGGAGGTGTTCAACGGGGTGAGATTGTTTATTTCTAAAATCTCCTTTGAGAGGTGCTTGCTCCACGATGCCTTCCCAGTTCAGGGTGTTGGGATTGCCAGAAGACACGGGAAGAGGCCAGGAAATCTCATTTCAGGCAAACCTTTTATCCCCGTGCATTCTGGAGGTGAATGAAACCAACCAAGGCCTGGGCAGTAGGTGCAGGTTGTGTCCAGTTCTTGGTGCTTCGGGCCAGACACCAACTGCAGTGCTTGGGCTGGATAAATGAGGTCTTCCCTTGCCAAGAGCAAAGCATCTGCAAATCCAGAAAAATTCCCAAATGAAGCCAGTAGCTCTGAGTAGTGAAGGCATTCCGAGGTTCACCAGCTAATACACAGAAACCTGTGAGTAAAAATAAAAATAAAAAAAGGAACGAGATGAATGCAGTTGTTCGTTGTCATTGTGAAACTGTAGGATTTTGTTGTTTCTGGAAACTGTGAGGCTTGGACTGAGCACACAACAACAGATTGCTTCTGTATAACCAGAAAAATAATACGTGTATTGTGTTCATAGGTATAATTTAAATTAGTCTGTTAAAATGGAAGCTAACAAGGCACAAGTTGTCACGGCTGGTTTGGAGGAGGTGTCTCCCTACCACGGAGTGTGTCAGGTTTTTTGGGATGTGGAGGCAACACCGGCCATATCCCTCGTGTCCCCTCCTGGCTGTGCTGGCTGGGTCACCCCTGGCAGCCTCCCCAGGTGCTGAACTCCCCTGGAGGGACACCTGGTGCTGCAGGAATTCATTTGTATTTCGAGTTTTTAGCCAATTTATGGATATGTAAACACAGGGCTTGGGGTTTTTTTGGGGGGTAAAACAGCCCCTAATAAACAATTTCTGGTTTCCTTCCCACCTGAAGGCCAAAGACAAAAGGTTCCCCCTCCACTCAGCTTGGCTGCCAGCAGTACCTGCAGTAACTCCACAGAGCTCTGCCCAGCCTGGAGCCATCCCACTGTCCCTGGGGGGATCCCACTGTCCCTGGGGGGATCCCATTATCCCTGGAGTGATCCCATTGTCCCTGGGGGGATCCCACTGTCCCTGGGGCAATCCCATTATCCCTGGAGTGATCCCACTGTCCCTGGAG
>VWYO01026459.1:9405-21087 GCA_013400275.1 Rhadina sibilatrix | reverse complement strand
AAAAAAAAAAAAAAGTGATGCAGCAGTTTCTCCGCTGCTTGCTTGAATTACCGTCCTCAAAGAACTCGCATTTTAACAAGTTCTGCAGGCTGGGAGCAGTGGGGGTCCTGAGAGAGGCATTTTCTTGCTGACCTTCCTGAGATAAATAATTAAGATGGAGCCTAGATAAAGATCACTGTCAAAGGTGAGGGGTCAGCCCGGCTGCCTGACCTGAGCGCTGAAATTGCCCTGCTGGCTGCAGCAGAGCCTCGGAGGCAGCCGGGTGTCAGCAGGAAACAAAAGTTTGGGGGCTCTGTGAACAGGCAGAGCACTGGGAAAGGAGAAGGGGAGGAGAGGAGGGAGAGTGAAGGTCTCTGTTGGCACCAGAGATCCAGCAAATGGGGGGGGTTTTCCACCCAAAATTTCCCTCTCTGCTCAAGGGGAAGGGAACAGGTGAGGGGATGGTAACAAGGGTTGGAATTTGCGGAGTGCAAAGGTTAAAATCAGAGAATCGAGGCATCGTTTGGGTGGAGAGGGGCCTTAAAATCCATCCAGTGCCACCTCCTGCCATGGGCAGGGGCATTTTCCACTGCCTTAGGGTGCCCCAAGCCCTGTCCAACCTGGCCTTGGACACTTCCAGGCATCCAGGGGCAGCCACAGCTTCTCTGAGAAGTCCATTCCAGGGCCTCACCGCCCTCACAGGGAAGAATTTCTCCCCCACATCCCACCTAACCCTCCTCTCTGTCAGTTTGAAGCTGTTCCCCCTGCAGTGAGGATGCTCAGACACCCCAAGGATGCTCAGACACCCCGAGGCCCCTCAGCACTGAGCTGGGCCAGCCCCAGCCCAGCAGTGGCTACTGGAACTGCTTCCAGTGGGAATTCCTGGCTGCCCAGGCTTCTCACTTTTTACATCACATTTTCATCCGGGAAGGGACCTGAGGAGATCACAGCAGGCCCTCGGGTGGGAATCAGCTCTTGGAATTCCCTGTAAGGAGAATCATCCCCACTTGCAGTGCTGGGTTGCTGGTCAGATCTCACTCCATGAGCTCGTGGGGTCACTGAGCAGCAAGTGAGGGCTTAGGGGCAGTTTGGAAAGTGCTGATAGTGAACTGACCCATCGTCAACCACAAACCAGGATGTGAGAGGGAAAAACGGGGGAAAAAAAATAAACCCACCTCCCCTTCCCTCATTGCTGGGCTCCTCCTGTTCCCCACACTCTGCTTTGGGGAATGTTCTCACCAAACACTCCAAATGTTGGGGTTCACCCCTCCCACAGCTGCAGATCCGTGTGCCTTGTCCCCCCTGCTCCTGCCAGCTCCAAGGAGCAGCTGCAGGTCCTCAGGGGTTTTTTTGGGGGGTGGGAGCACATCCTGCCCGGGGTGCCCTCACCCTGGGGGTGCCTGGGCTGGCCCCTGTTCATCCAGAGAGGGGAGGAAGGAGCTGTGAAGGAGCTGTGCCTTTAACTGTCCCTGCAAGGTCTCTGCAGCCTGGGCTGCTCTTGTTTTGAAGAGGGAGTGCTTGGGGGCTCGTTCCAGAGCTCAGTGACAGAGAGGAAACAGGGCCAGGAATAAATGGCCTGTTGATTTACTCAAGTTACATCATTTTCTTCCCCTCAAGAGCCTATAAATCTCACGCTCCTTGTAAAAACAGAATTTAAAAACAATTGAGAGCTTCTGAGACGACCCCATCGCTTCCAGCCGCTGCGGCCTCCGAATATAGAGCTGCCTTTCACAGCCTGGCCCACTTGTTTCACATTAGATACTGGGAGCCCTGCTCCCAGCTAAGCAGCAGAAGCTGTTAAGATATTTTATAGTCGTCCTAGTGGTTTAGATAACACTCTCCCCATCCACAGGGCCGGGCTGGAGCCAAGCAGCAGCTTCCTGGCCCGGGCCGCGGAGCGCCGAGTCATTCATTCCCACGTTTGGGTTTCTCCTCTCCCCGCGAATATTTCTGATCAAAGCCAGCCCAGGCTGGCAGAGTTGCCTCTGTTAAAAAAGTGGATTCTTCTGGTTGTTGCCCAATTGATGGCCTCATGGCCCCGAGGGTTTGTGTTTTAAGAAAAATGACCCGTTGTTGAGGTGGCTGTGGCGCTCGTTAGTTTTGCTTTCAGGCTGGCGGCTGAAGAGATTTTTAAATTCCACAGGGATTTGTGTTTTTGGTGGTTTGTTTTTTCATAGGAGAGCTGCTGCACCCTGGGCTGATGTTCTGGGGTGGGGAATCAGTGTCTGGGAGGGGTGAAACAATGGATCAGTGGAGATTTGAGGGTGGCAGTGTCCCGGGTGAGGACCTTTGCGCCACTTCTCCCCTCTGAACTAGAAACAGACCTGGAACTGGGATTTCATCTCTCCTGATGTCAGCAGCCAGGCCTCCAGGAGAATTCTTCTGATTGTTATGTGGGGATGTGGAGCTTATGGAGCGAGGACTGGAGTTCTAAAGCTGATCAGTGGCAGTGAAAAACCAGTTCTGGAGTCTCAGAGCACCTTGAGGAAACATCAGGGACTTTTCCCGATGTGTTTACAATGGGACATCCAGTGATGTCCAAGAGGCATTTCTCGGCCCAATCCAAGCTTGCCAGTGGCCAAATCCAAATTTTCACACCCAATCTCCAAAGTTCTGCTTTTGTTCTTGTAGCTGAAACGCTCTCAAGTGGCTTCTATATTGTTAGATCTGTAAATATAGAAAAATCTGTCATTTAAGCTGCTTTCTTAGGCATGAAATGTGAGTGAAGATTGTTCTTTTCATTCAGGGAGAGTGGTGCTTGCTGCTCTTGGCTGAACTGGAGAGGGGAGTTTGTGTTTCCCTATCAGGGGATGCTTTGATGCTGATATTGTGGTTAAGTGCAGGAAAAGCAGAACTAAACAATGAAACCAGCAATTCCTTCCAGGCTGATTTTCCTTTTTTGCCCCCCCAAGAAAAGAAATAAACAGACAAGCTGACACAAGCTGGGAAATGCAGCTTGGCTCGTGCTGGCTGGAATCCCTGCAGGCACAACTCACACAAACTAAGTGGATTTACTTATCATTTATGAAAACAAAAAGAAGGTGGCTGATGAATCACTGGGAGGGTTGAGGGCTGCACGGGGACAGTTGCAGCAGCACTTTTATCGTGTGCTGGGTCCTGATTCCAATTTGCACTTTCCTTTTAGGAGTTTCCAAAAGGAACTCTGTGGCTGGGTTAGAACAGCTGGGAGATGTTTCCCTCCCCAGACCTTTCAGCCTGATGAAAGTCTCTTATTGCAGGAGGATGCCCATAGACATTAAGACATGCTTAGCCAGAAACTTAACATTAAATTGATGTATATACACAAACACATATATAGATTACCTGTATTTACAGGGAGAGATGTGGATGGTTTGTGGAAGTTGCTGCCAATCAATAATTTTGAACTTGACTTTGGGCTGCCCCAATGGCTTTGATTTTGCAGAGAGATTTTTTAGGAGGGCAAACACCATCAAATCTGGACTAATGTCCAGCCTTTAAACTCCTGAATACCATCTTACTCTGGTATTCAGGAGTTTAAAGGCTGGACATTAAACCTCTTCCTCACGCTGATGAAATTTGCCTTCTCTTCACTCCCAATTACTGCCTAAAAATTAGGCACATCCTCCATATGTATTAAGTAACTTCATCAACTTCGTATTTTCAAGTGTTGCGAAACTGATGGGGTTTGGAGGTTTTTTTTTTTAATTGGAATTTACTTTTTTTGCCTTTTTTTTTTTTTTTTTTTTTTTTTTTTTTTTCNTTTTTTTTTTTTTTTTTTTTTACTTCTTTCCCATTTCCTGTTGTTCCCGACAGGCTTGTTTGTTTGTGCAAGGGATTGGTTTGTGTCTTGCAAACCCAAGCTTGTAGGGTTTGTCAGATGTGGTGGTGACTGAACCCCCTGACTGACAGCTGCAGCCTCTGAACCAGAGCTGGGGATCACAGAGGGGTTCTGAGCTGCTGACACCACTTAGAGGAGATTTGGGAGCTCATCCCAATGAGCCACGGCCCAGGAGGTGCTTTGGGGTGGAATAATGTGGGGATTGCCTCCTGATCACTGTGGGGCTCAGAGGGAAACTCCAATTTGCCTGTTTCTAGAGTAAAACTACAAATAGTGAACATTTGGGGAGGGTTATATTCATCAACCCCATATTCAATCCTTTTTTAACTACCTCTATAACTTTTTAACATCCTTCCATCACAGTCTCTGTTCTGATGTGGGTGCAAACTGCTTTGTGTGTGGTTTTGTGCACGACTGCAGCAGCAAAAGCCTTTGGTGACTCTCAGCCACTCAGCGTTGTTCTCGTGCCTCTGGTACATATTTGCTATTATTTTGATCTGCTCTCCTGGCCCAGCACTGTAAAGCAGGTTGAAAAATCTGGTTCACATCCCTGCTGTGTGCAGCAGAGCTCCCTGTTTTCCTCCCATTTCCCCTTTCCAAGGGGAACAATGCCTGTTTCCACATCTCCAGCAACCACCCAGTGGCCCAGCTGGGTGAGCAGAAGCAGGTTCTGAATCCCACAGTGCTCCCTTTCACCAGGGCATTAAAAAGCAGCTAAGAAAGAGACCTCACAGATGCCAGGAGCTGTTGAGCATTGAGTTGTAGCCTCCATGGAGCTTCAGCCCCTCCGTGGGCAGACAGGCAGGGGTTTTCATGCTGTTTGACAGTTATCTCCCCAGCAGCATTACTGGGCTTATACATCCCCTTTCAGCAGCTCCAGATAGAGCTGACAGCAGGGGGATTCTGTTTTGTCTCAGGGAAGGAAAAGGGGAATTAAAAAAAAAACCAAAAAAACAACAAAACAAAAAGGTGGTCTTTTGGCAGTAGCCGAGGCCACACTCGAGCACCAAGGGGCACAATGTCTCCTCTGTCTCTGGGAGAAAATAGCTCCTGACAGGAATCAGCTTTCAGTCAACTGCCAGGCATCTGTCCTGCTGGGAGGCCCGAGCTGCGATGGAGATAACCTGGGAGGGAGATCACTGTGATGGAGATAAGCTGTGATGGAGATAACCTGTTATCAGGGCAGCAGGTGCTGGGGGGAGAACAGAAAATATCATCCTTGGGGGAATTTGTCCAAGTGGGGAAAACGGAGGCTGAAGGAAGGGGGAGGCACACAGAACCTGCCTGTGGCTCGGGGTGTTTCCTTCTGCCCCTTGCTGTGCTGGGACAGAGCTGATCTCCTGTGTTCCAGGGGTTATTGGAGCAGGAATTGCTGCCTTGGGATGGGCTCTGTGAGCTGGACGTTTTTCTGGCTGTAACACGGCCACACAGGAAATTTCTCCATGGAAAGGGTGCTCAGGCTTTGGCAGGGGCTGCCCAGGGTGGTTTGGAGTCCCCATCCCTGGAGGTGTCCAAGGAAGGCCTGGAGGTGGCACTCAGGGCTGGGGGCAAGGTGGGGATGGGTCACGGGTTGGACTCGATGATCTTGGGGGTGTCTTCCAAGATTCCATGACTCTCTGTGATTCCAGGAAGTGTCCCAGTGGCTCAGTGTTCTCTAAAGCAGAGGTTTAGCCCTCACAGCCCTGCTCTGAAATGAGAATTAATGGGTGACAGGCAGGACACCCTTTCAGAAATATCTTAATTCCGTGGAGTTTTCTGTCCTGTAAATCCTGTGCTCTGGGCACTGCACAGGGACTTCTCCCTCTCTCCCTTCTCACACGTGGGGTGCTCAGCCCCACTGGCAACCTCAACCTTTCACCTTTCACCTCAGGCATGCAAAATATCCAAATATTCTGGAAAAAAACCCCAAACCAAAGCACCCAAAGGAATTTTTTTTTTTTTTTTTTTGTGCCTTTTGCAGGACCAGTGGTGAACGTAGCAGTAGCTTGTGATGGACAATTTTGGGCCAGATCTTCCTCCATTTGCTCTAGGGTCAACCCAAATTTTTTTTTTTTTTTTTTTTTTAAACCATGCACCTGGTATGAAAAGACTCAGCTGCTGCCCCCATTTCACAGACCCCTTCCCCAGCCACCTCTTTGTGCAGCAGGAATCACTTTCCACAGATCCATCCACAATTAGGGCGGAGTTAGGTGGGTTTATTACAGTAATTCCGTTTGTGCTGACAATAAGTTATTTATTTGACCTTCAAGGCTGTTCACAGCTCTGATATGGACTATTCCAGCTCCCTCACCTGCTGATCATGTGAAATCCATTCCACTGACACCTGGGATGATGCAGCTGAGCTGTTTAAAGGCAGGGGAAAGGATATTGAGGAAGAATTTCTCACCTTTATGTCCTCTGATAAAAAAAATGTTGTGAAATAAGGACATTTCTCTTTGTCCCGGCTGGGGAGAAAGGTCTCCTGAATAATTCATTGCAGATCAACCTGTTTGTTCAGGCTGCTTGGAAAGGTGATAAACCAATTAAGAGAGGATGAAAGTGAAGCTCAAAGTTCCTCTAATCACCTGTTGATGCTCAGAAGTTTGAACCGGGATGTTTTAATTACAGCAGCACTTTGGAAAACGGGAAATCTCACCAGAAACACCCTTCCAAGCTCTCCCTTCAGAAGATTCTTCCCAAATACTTGATGGAAAAGGGGTGGCAATTCTCAGTCCCTTTGGAAGGAGGAGCCAGGAGGGCAAGGAATTTCCCCCTGTTCTCTGAGGAGATTTTTTTTTTGGGGGGTAGTATTTATGTTTTTCTCTTTTCATACCAAAATCAAGCTGCTGTGCATCCTGAAAATCCCCGTGTCCTGCCTGGGATCCTTCCTGCCCCAGCCCTGGGCTGTCCAGCCCCCCTCACCCCCAGGCTCTGCTGCTCCTGCTCCTTCCTCCCCACCTGCCCCGGGGTCTGGAGTCTGGAGCAGTGACAAAAATAAAGAGGAGAGAACACCCAGAGCTCATCA
Source organism: Rhadina sibilatrix (assembly GCA_013400275.1). Lineage (NCBI taxonomy): Eukaryota > Metazoa > Chordata > Aves > Passeriformes > Phylloscopidae > Rhadina > Rhadina sibilatrix. The sequence continues at coordinate 14,284 of VWYO01026459.1, read as the reverse complement.
CGAGTTCAAAGGGCCCAGACACGTTGTTCGGGGCAGGCTCTGGCTGCTATCTGGGACGTGACATAGCTGGCCCAACAATTTGGGGACAACTGTGCACTGTCACCTCGCACTGTCCCGCTGGGGCCAGAGGCAGCAGAAATGCTTTCATGTCACTTTTATCTGACCCTGGGACGCCTCAGCCAAGGGGACAGAGGTAGCACTGGGTTCTTTTTAATAAATACTTGTGGGATGCTGGGTGGTTTTCCTCAGGGGCTGCCCCATCCCAGGCTGGGGGATGATTCCCTTGGGGAATATTCTCCTCCTGTTACCCGGGGGGTCTGGGGAGGGCAGGGTGGGAATTTAAGGATAACTCCCAGAGGTACCAGCCAAGTCTTGGGATCAGCCTCTCCCCCGAGGAACATCGAGGAGTTCCAGCACTTCAACATTAAAATACAGCTGAGAAGAAATTGTAGCAAAAAATCTCAGTAACCGTCGATGTAGAAAGTTGTCAGGCCTGGAGTTTTTGTGTGGCTTTAATTTGCAAATTATGAAGTAGAACTGCAGGCTGAGGCTCTGCTCACACACCAGGACAGTGCCCAGCCACTGAGCAGAGCCTCAGCCCAGGGAGCTAACACATCCTTCAAACGTGATTTTGTAAAAAACAAAAGCCCTCAAACGTGAAAAACCCTTGGCTTTCTGAAGGCTGACAATTTCGATGGGAAGAAGTTTTAAATATTGCCTCACCAGCAACTGGTTTCCCTCCCAAATCCTTAACAAGGCACATCTATTTCTGCCACTTGAAGTTTTCAGGGGCACTCGTGTTGTAGTTCCCTTAATTGTCTCGAGTCCTTTCCCCACCGAAGCTCCTCAGCTCAAGTGGTCTGGCTGTGAGATGTGATAAAGCTCCTCCACAGCCAGCCTGGGGCTGAGAGGGAGCTCTGATAAGAGCTGCTGTGCAGGGCATCTGTCGCTGTTGGACACAAATGAGGAGACTGAGTCTTGTTCAGAAGGCTGATGCTCCAAGAAGGGGCTGGTTTATTGTCCAGACCTGTTTTATATCTTTTTACAATGTGCCCACCTAAGAGGTGGGATCCCTTGACCCATTGGTCCCATCAAAGACAAACAAGCAAAGGCCCTCCTTCAGAGAGGAATGTGAAAAACAAGAGAGTTTAGAAAATATGACCTTGGGTACCAGTTTTCCGTCCCTGGGAAAGGACCCCAAAAAACCCAAACATCACAAACAGTGACTACAGGCATCCTCAGGGAAGGAGCCAGTTCAATTTTGGGCTTCAGTGACAGAGAACATCCCCCAAAGCCACCCATTTTTATCTCTGAAATTCCTCGTCATTCGAGGCAATTCTGATTTGAGCCCAGATAAGCTACTGATTTCTCAGATCTGTTTATTTTAAAGGGCAGGTTTGCCTTTATAAAGGGGCAATTTTAAATTTTAAAGGGGTTTTTGCAGCTTGAGATCTGCCACCTTCAACGCCCCAACAACGAGGCAGAGGACGATGTTTTCTTTTATTCTCTCAAGACCCAGAGCCAAAGGACTTTGCCACCTGTTTGGTGCTGGCAGAAAGAAAACCCTGTGTTTGCAGCCCATGATTCAGGGTCAAGAGGTAAGGAGATAAGGCCCCTCTTTTGTGAACGGCAGCTTGACTTTCAGCGGGCAGGAAGCGGGAATGAATGCGGGAGAATGGCAGGAGTCAGGATGCTGAAACTCCAGCCTGCTCTCATCTGATAAGGGACAGACACTAAACTTAACCCTGACGGGAGGCTCTGCTCACAGCCAGGCAGCCTCGGGGGCTGCTCGGGGCACTGACAACCCCAGCGATGCCATCGGTGGTGTTTGGGGACAGGGACAGGGATGATGCCCACCCCTGTCCCCCTCTCCAGCCTCCTCCAGCGTGGGAGGGCACTTCCCGGCCTCCCTCTCACCACGTTTTCCCCTTCCTAGGAACATTTTGAGGCTGGAAGGAAGTAAAAACCTCTGGTGGCCCTTGCAGAATTCTCAGGGAGGTTTTGGGAGGTTGGGTATCCCTGAGGAATAACTGTGAGTGTCGCTGGGGCTGGGGAAGGGCCACCTCAGATACTGCTCAGGTGGCAAAGCCATCCTGCCTTGGGGAGGGCTGAGGAGAAACTCCAGCTGGTGACATCCCAAAGCTATCAGGTGTCCACTGTGGATGTCCACCCTTTCCTTCTTCCTTTCCTTTCCTTTCCTTTCCTTTCCTTTTTCTCCCTCCCTTCCTCCTTCTCTCCTCTCTCCTCTGGCTAAAAACCTTTGCTCCAACAGAAGCTGCCCCGATGCAAACAGCAGAGTTTGTTTTTCGGGTTGGTTTTTTTTTTTCCCTTTTTTTCCCAGGCTGTGGAAATGGAATCAGGGCTCGCCTGCACAAAGCGGCGGTTCCGCAGAAAATCGTCAATTAATTGATTCCAATTACCCTTAATTGTTTCTCATACATTTCAATTAGTCCGCGGTGCTGTTACCGGCAGCACCAGTCAATTAGCCAGGTAATCAGCGGGCCTTTAGGAGCAGGCATGGGAAGAAGGGGAAAAAGAGTTTAGGGAGGAAGGACGACACTGAGGATGTCAGAAAGTGTCGGGTTGGTTGATTTATCGTTCAGCCGGATTTGAGAGACAGGGAAAACAACCAAACTGAACAGGGCAGTTGTGGCGAGGAGGCTGAAAAACCAATCCATTTAATTACTTACCAGTAATTAACATAAAATGCATTCTCTCACCACCCGTGAAGGGCGATTGTATTTATTCCATAGAAAACGCAAGTTCCCAGCTTCTTGTGAGGTGTCTTTGCAGCCTGCAAGGAAACAACCAGAAAAATCACAGGATTATGGGATGGTTGGGCTTGGAAGGGACCTTAAATCCCATCCGGTTCCACCCCCTGCCAAGGGCAGGGACACCTCCCACTGTCCCAGGCTGCTCCAAGCCCCATCCAACCTGGCCTTGGACACTTCCAGGGATTCCAGAGGCAGCCAAAGCTTCTCTGGGCACCCTGTGGTGCCTCTCCACCTTCATGGGGAAGAATTTCTTCTTAATATCAAATGTATTGGATTCCAGTAAATGGTACCAAAGCACAGTCAGGCATCCCTCCCCAGGCAGGAAACATCTCAGCTTTGCCCTTGCCTTCAATCCATATGGAAATCCGAAGGACTGGAAAAATCAGAAACTTATCAAATCAATAAAGCTAATGAAATAATTAACAGGAGGAATATTGAAATTGTTACAGTAGATATTTTTTCATGTTGATTAGAGTTGTGAGCTTGTAATATTTAAAAATCAATTCTCAGCTACAGCAGCAGCTGCAACTTTCAGTGTTCCAGGGAGCCCTGGGAATGTTGGTCCATGCTGGAGCAGAGAATTCCTGCCTCAGGAAAACTGTGGGATCTCAGGTGTGAGGAGCTGGTGCTTCAGGGGGGGTGTCACAGCTCAGTGAACCCTCACGGCTGCAGAGGAAAAAAAAAAAAAATGGGTTAAATTTCTTCCAAATCATGATTTGGGATGTGTTGAAGAAATGTCAGACTGGGACTGGATTCACTCGCACGTTGGTCAGGCCTTAGAAATTCTGTTGAAAAAAAATTCCTTTTCATTGCTTTTGATTTTAGGGCTCAAGTGGGAAAGGCAGCCTCGCTCCTTTAGCAGCACCCTGGGTTGGTTTTGTTGTTGTTGTTGTTGGTTGTTGTTGTTGTTGTTGTTGACCCATTTGCTGTTGTTTTGTCTCCCACCCTCTCTCTGTGGCTGACAGAAGAGTCTGGAGTTGGGACCAGCCCTCTTAGGCACAATTACATAATTCCCATTGCAGTCAGCAGTGGAAAGGGAGCCAGCTCACTGTTGTGACAGCCAGGCTTGGCTGTGAAGTTTCAGAAGAAAATGCCTACATTCTGAATATTCTCTAGATCTCAGCATTAAAAAGGAAGGTTTCATGCATCAGGCTTAAAAAAAAAAATTCCCTTGTAAACATGTTCTCCCTTAGCTCTAGTGGCTTAGGAATGCCCCAAATGGCCCCTGCAGGTGCCTAATTCTGATATAAACCCCAAAAAAATCACTCAGGAATAAAAGCAGGATCCCCAGATTCTGCTGGGGATGGATCCTTGTCCTTGCAGCACCTGTGTGAATCCCTTAATTCCTTTTGTCTCAGAGTTTTGGTAAATGCTGTGCTGAGGTATCCATAAAAATTGACACTTGGTCCCAGGTGATGCTGTTATTCCCATTACATGCACTGATAAATCCCAAATTCTGTTACTTCGAGCCAGTTGTGCCAGACATCACCCCAACATCCACACTGCCAGAACATCCATGCTGCAGCAGAGTGTGGATGTTTGCAGACTTAATAACCTGGTTAATTATTTTTCCATTAGAAAAGGGGTGATTCGGGATCCAAACGTTTGTCTCTATCATCCTGCACTGTGCACAGATAGATTTTTAACAGATCTCTGACTGCTGCTGTGCAACAACCACGAATTCAGAGAGGTTGTGGGCAAGATGAAAGAAGTGTTGGAAATCTAATATTTTGAATGTTTTCAGTAGCAAAGTCTCACTGAGGCCACTCAGCGCAGCTCGACAAAGCCCATTATTCACTGAAGTTGATAACAGTATCTGGGGTTTAATTAATATTGGTGATTTTTTTTTTTTTTTTTTTTTTGATGTGTGCAGACTCCATTCTCAGCAGGGTAAAGATGTAGCAGCAAACAAAGCCCGGGGTCCTGAGGTCAGGGACGGTCACTATGGAGCTGATATCAGTTACAGAACAGACAGGAACAGATTTCCTTTATCTGACACTGAGCATTGTGCTGGAAAAGTTGGCAGTGCTAATAATTAGAGATGGGAGTGCTGGCTAAAGGAGCCCTGCTTAGCCTGTAATCAATCTTTCCCTCCACCCCCAAAA
>VWYO01026450.1:22832-49068 GCA_013400275.1 Rhadina sibilatrix | reverse complement strand
GTTTCACCTGGCAATATCAATGCTTCTCTATTCTCTAGAGGGTTTAGCTCTGACTCTGTCAGGGTTTTGCAGGATTGTTGTTTGTTTGTTTGCTTGTTTGGTTGGTTAGTTTTGTTTTCTACTACATTTATACTGTTAATATTCCTAGTAAAGAACTGCTACTCTTATTCCCAAATCTTTACCTGAAAACCCTTAAATTGAAAAATTATAATTTGGTGAGGATGAGGGGTTTACATTCTCCATTCTAAGGGAAACTCCAGCTTTCCCTGGCAGATACCTGTCTTTCCAAACCAAGACATATCTGTATCAATACCAGAAATAAAGTTCAAAATATAGACTGTGTGTCTGGGACTAGTTCTTCTACATGAGCAAACTGCACTGATGGAATTTCTGAATATCATATTGGTGTTGGTTGTATGATTCAGTGTGATAAACTGACCATAAACCCAGGATTTTGCAGTTTCAGCCCATTAGTTTTAATTTTTTTTCTGAGTAGTGCTTTAGTATTGCAGTCATTTAGGTAAATTGTTCTTATTGTGCTCATCAATTTAATCCTTTTCAAATGGTTCATAGGCCAAGAATTATGGCAGACTTTGTTGTAGTTTTAGTAAGCCCTACAGATACTGTCTACATGTGAGAAAGTATGTGATAAAAGATTTACCATTAGAAGTTTCACCTGGCAATATCAATGCCTCTCTTCTCTCTAGGTATCACTGGTCAAAATGCACCAGACCTAACTGCAACATTATATAGAAATAAAATAAAATAAAATAAAATAAAATAAAATAAAATAAAATAAAATAATGAACTTTGAGCTAATTTCTCCAATTATAGCAGCTGCAGTTTTTCTCTACCATGTTTGTAGACTTTTATTTTAAGTTAATCCTTCAGAATTCTCCTGTGTAAGAGTAAGCTGTTTCTGTGCACTCCAACAACATCATTATGTAAATGAATTCTACCAAAGGAATGCATGTTCACACTGAAATTTTCTTATTGATAACATTTGTCAAATTAAGAAAAGTCTGCTGAAGATGTGAATTTTGATAAACCTATGTAAATATGGAATATTCATTATTATAACAGCATGATATGTGTGTGTTTAATTTATAAATCTTAATTTAAGATAGCCCTAAAAGCTCATTAAAATATAATTAATTTAAATTAACTTAGATAATTTAGATTCTTTCAAGAAACAGATAGAGCTATTAAAGTAATATTTTTATGGTAGCATAGTATGTGACATTAGAATCAACCTTGTACAAGAATTTAGGTTAAGATATTTGGAACATGATTTGGAAGATAATTCTAGCAGCCTGAGATTCAGGTAAAAGATTTTTTAAAAGTGCCTTTTGGTCATGCAGTTAACTAAATTGAATTTTCACAGTCTTGTAGTTCTCTCAGATACTTAGTGAGTCCAGTAATATTTCTTGTCATAGACCTTATAGTTAGAATCAAATAACTAACTAAAATGAATCAGCTTTTTTTTAACCTTTTTCTAACAAAGTTGCAATACAAAGCTTGTAAAGGTGGATCTTCAAAGGTCACAAGGAAATAAAATATAGTTCCTCCTCTGACTACTTTTTAAAGAAAATTATATGATTTTTTTAATAATTTTTATAAATTATTTCTAAATTCTGAGGTCTGACATTTTTATTACAAATTTTGTTTCTCCAATAACATAATCATATGATCTGCCAGATTTTTTCTTTGTCAGAGACATAGACTTATTAATATTCTTTGTGTAAAGCACTACAAGATTCTCAATACAGTATTCTGATAACAATTACTTATCTGGTTTTTTGGAGGTAACATATTTTATAGCTCAGAAAGTGTACCTATCTACTTGAAAATCCATAGATAAACAAACCTTTATGTATATTTATCATATGGTTACAGGAAGTAGCAATGGTTCAAATAAATAAATTAATTTTCCATTTTATACCTAAATATTAAAAAAAAAAAAAAAAAAAATTCAGGATGACCATGGAATGGAAGGGACCTTAAATTCCATGTAGTTCCAACCCTTCCTATCCCTGCCACGAACAATGTGGCCACACACTGAATCAGGTTGACCCATCGAGCCTGGTCCCACTGCCAGGAATGGGACATCCACAACCTCCCTGGACAAGTTGATGCAGCTGCCTTCTCAGTAAAGAATTTTGTCTTGTCTTGAGTTATGGAACCAAAATTGTGTATTCTATTTCATTTGCTGAAAGCAGTTGGGGAGATGTTCTTCTTTCTCTCTTGTAACTCTGCAGGGGGAGGGGCGGGTGCCCCTCACAGTACCTACCTTCACAGTAAAGAATTTCTTCTTATCATCTAATCTAAATATCTACTCTTTTAGTTTAAAACCATTCTTTTTTTCCTATGACTAGATTTTACTTGTGTAAAAAGTTGCTCCCTCTCTTTCTATAAGACCTTTAAGTAAAAAAATCTCCAATAAGGTCTCCCTGGGAGCTTTTCTTCTCCTTACTGAAAACTCCAATTCTGTCAGCATTTCTTAGCAGCAGAGAGGCTCAAGCTATCTTCAAGGACTTCCTCTGGACTCACACCAAGAAGTCCACATCTTTCTTGTGCTGGAACACCCCAGAGCTAGATGCAGGTTTCCAGATGGGTCTCACCAGAGGGGAGCAGAGGGGCAGAATCCCCTCCCTTGACCTGCTTTGGATGCAGCTCAGGATACAACTGCACTGGGCTGCCAGTGCATATTTTTGTCTCGTCTCCAACTTTTCATCAGTGAAAACTCTCAAGTGGTTCTCTGCAAGGCTGTTCCCAATGTCTTCTTCTCCCTGTCTCTCTGGTATTGCCCTAACCCAAATGGCAGTACTTTGGACTTGCTCTCGCTGAACTTCATGAGATTCTTGTGGACCCAGTTCTCAAGCTTGTTCAGGTTTCCCCACGGATACTATTCCCTCCTTCTCTTTTGTCCCCTACACCTCTCAATGTTATGTCATCTGCAAATCACCTTGCTGTCTGTGTAATTGATAAATATATGAGTGAGCATGAGTCCAAGACAGAACCCTGAGGGACACCTACCATCACCAGCCTCCACCTGGACACAGAACCATTGACTGCAAATTTCTGATTTTTTTGATACAGGCTTCCTGTTTTAATCCTCAAGGAAAAGGGAGTCTTAGGTATCATAGGTAATCGAACCAAAGGACAATTGTTCTTATAGAGAATGCATAGACAAATGCAGAAGAAGACTGGGGTCAGAAGATCGACAGTTCTTTAAATGAAAATTTAAAGTTAAAGATACTGTAATGATTCCTTACTAAACTAATATTTACTGGTCTCCTTTACTCTGTGGCTTGATTCCACAGGCAGAGCATTTGTACCTTAATGTACTGGCACAGAGACTCCACAAAGTAGCTATCTCATTAAAAACTAAACAAGCAGTATTTGTCTTGAGAAATGTGGCAGTTCACTTCATCTAGGAAAAAAAGTTCTCAAGAATTATTTCCAAAGAAGTATATTTTCATCTTTGAATTTCTGTGAAAAAAATCAGTAAATTAAATAAGGAAAATTAAAAGTTTTTAAGGGTCTTCAAAAGGAAGAAATAGCTGTGATCATTTAAATCTAAATAGCAGAAGCAAGGACTGCTGGCAAAAATAATCCATGTGCAAGCAGTGACTCTGCAAGCAGTGCACGAATGATTTTTAGCCATTCAGAAATAGAAGAAAGCTAAATCCACTTTCCCAAAGGCTCAGTAAAGTACATCTGTGCTCAGGGCCATTCAGTAATTATGTGATAGGAATAACATCTGTGATTATAACACATAATGGCCACCTACAAACTTTTGGCATTAGAGTAGTAGCAAAAGCACAGCCAAGGGGAAGAAACTGGATGTACTGAAAAGAGAAATCTCCTTTAGGTTATAAAATTTTACTAGCCAGTAATCACTAGGATAAGAAATCTAACTTGTGTGTGTTTGCTTTGTTTTATTTCAAACATAATCAGTAATTACAATTTTGTTTTGCTCTTACTTTCTCTTTCCCACACCTCTCTATTTTCAATATCAAAATACAGCACCTCAATGCTGTTAATCATTCTTCTGAAGGATACATGAAAGATTATGTAATCTATTAAAAAAAAAAAAACAAACCCCTGTGCAAATTATTTCCAGTAGCTACATTCATGATTGCTCTGATGGGAATTGCAAAATTAGCTTGAACAGTGTGGATGATTCCTATTTTATCTTGGTTTGTCTTCCTTGCACTTCTCATTTGGTTTAGTAAGTCAAGAGAGGAGGCAAACACAAATTAGTCCTAACCAGTTCATCAATTCTGTCCCTGCTGTTAATCGCTCAATTACTGGGTTTTTTAGAAATTACTTTCTAGTTTCTGCTTCCTCAGATTCCTACAGATTTCAAGGATAGCAAGATATTTCTGCCAACAAGTAATCTCTTTGCTGTAGGAGTTATGATATAATGTAGCTTTTTGTATTTGTATACTACTCATATTTATTTTTGTGAAATGTGCCTAGGAAAGCTTTTGTGTCTGGGCATTCTCTGACAACAGAAATACTGTATAGTGACACCCAGACAAACAGACTTCAAACTCACCAGCAGGGTGTTTGTTTGTTTGTTTGTTTGTTTGTTTGTGTTGTGGTTGGTTTTGGTTTTGGGTTTTTTGTGCCTTGCCTTGCCTTGCCTTGCCTTGCCTTGCCTTGCCTTGCCTTGCCTTGCCTTGCCTTGCCTTGCCATCACTGTCAGAAAGATCCATCTCACAGTATTTAGCAAAACCTGCTGTGTGTAGGGCAAAACCCTACAGAACCTCACCCAATAACTCAAGTTAGACCAGAGGAGTCTTAAAAATACCCAATGTTGTCGGGCGTCAAAAGGGAAGAGTCCTTGCAGAGAGTACTTACTTAACAATTGCCTTCTGCAGGCTTTGTGTACGAGGAATCAATTGATCTCAGAAGCTGTGGTGCTTTAACAGGGTGAAATATTTTACACTGCTTCTCACCTAAACTTATTTTTTTGAATGCAGGAGGATATAAAGCAAAACCAATTAAAGATAAAGCACTTTTTTACTATTTTATACACTTTAATATTGTTTGATGACCTCTGCCAAAACTTGGTTGTGTGATATGCAAATGTATAAAGTTTGTCAATGTCTTAAAAAACTCATATTCAAAACAAAATCATGGTTGGTAAGCCCTATTAATCATATTTCACAGCTGAGAAAGATGGATTAAAGAAAATAAATTCCCTAAGTCACATAGAAAAGTCTTAAACAGGGAGGAAGGAGATGTACATCTGCATGTGAAAGAACAAATATCCTTTTCTGGTCAATCATCAAGAAAGCCTGTTGTCAGAATTTCCTTCTACAAAACAAATAGTTTATAATTACATAGCTGGACATAAGACTCTTAAATTGAAATGAAAAGTTACACTGGAATATGGAAAGAAATAATGGCTGACTTTTTGGCACCTTTGATCCTTTCTGAATGCAGTCTCTGAAAAGTTAAATTGACATTGCTGCCTATAACATCTTTCCATCCTGCTCCTAAGTCTTACTGAGCTCTCCAGCCCTGATCTAACCTGAAAACCAACCTCCAAATAGAAGCACATGCCTAAACATTAACAGCAAGTTAGTCTTCATCAGGTCTTTTACTATTAACCCTTGCAAAAATCTCTGCTTTTTATTGCAACATATTTGAGCCTAAGTATATCTAGAGAGCACACACAGTAACAGGCCAAACTGTGGAGTGTGCTCAGAATTTGGTCCAGCTTATTTCCTTACTTGAAATATTAAACTATATGCAAACTAAACATCACAAGCTAGCATATATTTACATAAACATATGCATTACAAGCTTAAGAAACAGAAAGCTTGTTTATCAACAATTAGCAACCAAGTATATTGGAGCTTGGTTAAATGTGGTGGAGTACATGGAAGCTAAGTGTGAGTGCAATTAAGCTGGGGTATTTAAGTGCCATGTCTCACAGATTTTCTTCATCTGACTTCCACTGTTTTCAAAGAGGCTGATGTGTAATTTGCCTTCTCCTAAAGCAAGCTACATGGTGTAGGAATCTAAAAGAAATACTTGCTTAATCAAAATAACAAAGTGTTGGTTTGTATTAAATACAGTCTCACTGAGAAAATGATGCAGTACACAGTTAAGTAATTTCCTACCTAAAATAGCAGTTAATCATGCCATCCATTTTAATGGAGTTTACATGTGTGACTAAAGAATAGTCATGTACTAAATAGTTACATGCTTGAAAAAATCCTTTTCTGAGTTACACTGAAAGCAAATAACACTGGATGGGTTTCTTTCTGGTAAGCAGATGCAGATCCATTTAACTTTGTTTTAGTTTAAGAGATTAAATGAAGTGTGTAATTTCCTTCCTAACTCTAGTGATATGTTCAGATTGAAATATTCAGGAGGAAATTTATCTAAATATCTTGAAAAAACCCAGAGAGATCAAAATTCAGTCTTGCAATTTTTAACTAATTAATCCCAAATCTCTCAAAGTTCTAGTAGATAGCCATAAAATAAATTAGTAAAATAGCTAAATTAGTATGTGATCTACTTGATGACATATTTGAGCTAACGAAGAGTCTGTTCTTTATTTTGAATCTTCACAGAAAGAAGGTCAAGAGGGAAGAAATCGATAGTTTAATAAAATAAATTCTATTTTTATTGAACCATTTTACTTGTCTTCTTATTTTACTGTTTTTCTATAATTATTATCAAGAATGATGAAAACATGTACTGGTTTTGGCTGCGATAGAATTAATTCTATTCACAGCAGCTGTTTTGGAGCTGTGTTTTGGATTTGTCCTTGAAACAAGAATGTTTTTGTTACTGAGCAGGCCTTACTCAGAGCCAAGGCCTTTACTGTTCCTCATCCCATGCTACCAGTGGGAGGGCTGGGGATGCATAAGGAGCTGGGAGGGGACACAGTGAGGACAGTTGATCCCAAGTGACCCAAAAGATATCCTACACCTCATGCAGGACATCATCCTCAGCATATAAATACGGGGGGAAGGTTGGTGCAGGGCTGCTGCTGGGCGACGGGTTGGCCATCGGGCAGTCGGCAAGGAACTGTAATCATTTACACTTGCCTCTCTTGAATTTTATTTCTCTCTGTTACTTTCTTTCAAATTACTATTTTTTTTTATTACTACTATTATTATTTTCAATCTAATCATTATGTTCTACGTCAGTTATTAAGCTGCTTTTATCTCAACCCATAAGTTTTTGCACTTTCACCCTTTTGTTTCTCTCCCCACAACCGACTGGGAAGGAGTGAGAGAATGGCCATGGGTGGATTAGCTGCTGGCTTGAGTTGAACATCAATACAAAGAATATTAAAGGAAGAGATGTGTTATATGGAAACCAAATAGGAATGGCTATTCTTTCAAAAAAATGCTCTATAACTGGAGTAAAATTCTTATTAATGTGGTAGTAACAAAACAGAAGGATTCAAGAAGGATTTTTTTGTTATAATTGTGAAAGAATTTTCTGCTATTTATTTTTGCTGTTTTAAAAAATGTGTAAGACCTATGCATAATGCTGAAAACAAAGAATTATGGAAAGTAGAAGTCTGTCTTTTTAAATTGTCTTGTCCAAAGCTGATACAGATGAGCAAAGCAGTTAAATATTTTTATATTGTAGTGTGTGATAAAATTGGGTGGAAAATAAATCTCCCCATCAATGGGACTCTTAGTAAATGTGTAAACAAAAGTAAGGGCAGAACAACATATTCCAAATCTTGAGAAAAAAAAAAGACGGTATTGGATAGCAATTTCTTCTTGAAGGTGCTCCCAGCATGTTACACCGCAACAAAAAGTTTTGAAATTAAAATAAATAAATAAAGCAAGCAAACACTTGTTTTCAAACAGCACCACAGTGGGGAAGTAATTACATTAAATAGTAACTGTAGGTTCCAGACAAAGATGTGTAGGAATAATCACTGTTTTCTGTGCAACTGATATGGATCGCAAGCAGCAATCAGACAGAGCTAAAGAAGTGAGTCACTTGAAAAAGTCATACAGAGCAGGCTGTACCCCTACAGGGCCGATTGCTCAAAGAGAGTTTATTGAGCTTTTAGAGAAGCCATATATTCCTTGTACTGAAAGCATTTTAGCCTTGCATGTCATAGTCCACCCAATGAATTTGTAAACCCATTTTTTCTCTCTGGTAAGACAAGTCCATGCCATGGTACCATGGAACTAGAGATTGGGAAACAATATTCTTAGACAAGAACCAAGTTATATAATGGAACTTTACATATATAAACTGCAGATTTTATCTAGTAATTTATGGAAACTGTTAAGAATCTGAGACACATAATTTAATTATAAAATGTACATTGCTTAGAAGCTGATAATGAGCAGTAGACTTTTATGACAATTACCTAAATCCATATGAAACTGGCAAAACTCCATGATGTTATTACTGCTTCTGTTGCAGCAGATTTTCTGATGTTTTTAACTTACTAATTACCATTACTGACACTAATGGATTGTTTTGTTATAAACACATAAATAAATGGGCAGAGAAAGGGATGGGGAGTTTATTCTTGCTTTTATGTCTTTAGCGTACAGTGCAGTCCTGGATAATCAAAGATTCAGAATCCAAATAGGCATCCAGTGGACATATTCCTCAGAGCAATGCACTGCAACAGCAATAACCAATCTAGCTGGTGTGAAAGTATCCAAATAATGTGTACACAAGCTACACATTGGGTTCTTGTAGACAAACCTAATTCCTTTATATTTATATTTATGTGAATACAGGAAGCAAAGCATTTCTTAAAGTGTATAATTCCTAGCAACAAAATCTCTTAAAAAGCAGTACAATCAAATCAGAATATTATTTATTATCTTCTTTTAAGGCTGCATTTATGTAGAACCCTTTCAAGAGTTATTGAATAAAAATTCAATGGGAAGATTCAGCACCAATTTGAAAGCCCTGACACTACATTTCCCAACTGAAATATGGGAAGCATGAGGCTACAGATTGACATTATAAGGATATATTACAGATCTCAAAAGAATTATGTTCTTTTCACTTATATTTAGTGCTAGATGAAAAGGTTGCAACTGGTGAAGACAGTGTCTGTAAACTATGAGTTATAGTCCAAAGTTTTTTTGTTCATCCATTCTCACATCTTCTGGATGGCATTCTCTGCACAGCTGCAGGTGGCTGTATATATATCCCTGCCATAAAATGTCAGGAGATACATGATCAGTTCAACCAGAACCATGGGTTGACAGCATTCTGCCAATACAAAGCAGACATAAGTGCCTGTCTACTAGGCTGGTTTATATCCTAAAAGCTGATCAGTCTGCCTGGAGGAAACCAACAGTTTTGGTTTCAGCTGTAGAAGTCTTTTATAGAGAAGATGGGCTAAAAGTAATAATTTCTACTTTAATGTAATAAATAGATAATTAGTAAGTTATTTTACTTGTTTTAGAAAGTCTTTCTATATAGTGTCTTACTTTCTGTATACTAGATGGTTTTAGCTGCTTTTCTTTTTGTTGTTTTTGTCCTTACCAATGTTTTGCAAGCTTGATTTAACATTGGAGTTTTAGATAATTTTTTTTTAGTCCCTTTACACACGTTTTTTCCTTTGGTCCAGATGTTTAGTGATGGAAATAAATATAGTTCAATCCCAGCTAATAAAGCCATGTGGATTTACATCAGTTAAATGTCTGCCACTTAGGTTTAGCAAGAGGCTTATCATGAAATATTCCAAAACTGCACAGGGTGGAATATTCAAATGTGAACACCTTTAGTGTGCCTTCCTAAGCTACTACAGGGCCACTGAGAGGCAAGAGTAGACTCTGTTCACTTAGAGTCTTCTCATGCTGTGAAGTAAAATACATTAATTTGATGGAGATTCCTGGTGTTTCTTGCAATTGTAGTGTCTAATAATGTGGATGTTTTCTGTACTGCATCACAGCTAAATATGCCAATTTCTTTCCACAAAGTAAGTAATCATTCCTCTTTGCTTGAACGAACTTCACAGGTCAAACTTCTGTGAAAAAGGGGATTAGAATCAAATCACTGAACCCATTGTCCATCTCACTCTTCTTTAACCAGTCTTTTCTCTGAATCAGGGACAGATGGACCATGTAGGAGGTTGATGAGTCCTCAATCCCAGAGTCAGGAGCATGGTGTGTGTTGGAACCTCAACCGACATAATATTTAATGACAAAACATGTTAATTTGCATCATCCCAGTAGAGTACTCCTTCTGTTTTAGGTTAACACTCTGCATTAACTTTCAGTAGGAGACCCATCGGAACTATGGTGCTCTCTGGGATCCCTGGGAATTTCTCTGTCTGTAATCTGAAGATCAAGGTGGTGGCTGCCCCCATTTTGCTAGCTGTGTGGTCTGGTTGAAATCAAATAGCTTATGTTACTAAGCCATTTAGAGAAGCATATTGAAATCATCTGGCAAATACCTCTGTAGAAGAATGATTTTCACTGGATCTAAAATTTTCCCAAGAGGAAGATTCATGTTATCAGAAAAAGTTAGAGATATTTCAAAAGATCAGTAATATGGGTCTGAAATCTAATGTGCAAGTCTAATTTTTTTATACATGATGTCATCAAGGTTATACTCTGTTTCTAAACAAGTTAACAATACTACTTTTTGTCATTTTACAACCAAATGTTTCACAACACTTTATATAATTAGGTGCATACCATGATCCTTTTTCTCCAGAAAGCTTAATTTATGTACTCAGAATCTTCAATTTTCCCTTACTTGTCTTTGAAAGAAATGTATTACCCATGATAGTCAAAACTGAAACAGGTGAGAGTCCATGTAGAATTGGAGAAAAACAGTGAAATTTCAAAGTAAAACACAATGAAACTGCTTCGGGGATTCCAAAATTGTGTGAGTCATTTTACTCAAATGCAGAACATTTAAAATAATCCCAATAGGGAAGATAAACTGAATAAATTAAACTTTACTTACACAGGAAAAAAATAAATAAAGTTGACCAAGAGCCTTAAGAAAGCTACTACTGATTTATTTGCTTGAAGTTCTGCAGTAGACAGAGTTCTTGGACTTTTATTTGCCAATTTATTCTTGATGGTCACTTCAACCCATGCCCAATGTCACAAGGTTTTCTAAGACCTTCCTTCTGAATGTGGATGTTTCAACTCTCATTTATACCCCTGTCATTTCAACCTCCTCAGCTGGTATGAAAGGCTTCTGAAGGTAAGCAGATTATATTAACCTATGCCAATATTAATCTAAAAATTTATTCGATGTCTGAATAAGGTTTTTAGGTTAATACTTGTCTAAGGACCCCTCAGAATACTCTGTACTTGGAAGACATATTCAGGCAGGACACACAGACATGATAAAATGTATATTTCTATGGCTGACATAGAAATCAAAAGCTATGAATCTGTAGCTAATGCTGCCTGTGAGAGTCATGCAGATTCATCTGTAGTTTGGCTCCTTGCTCTGTGGCTGAAGATGCAACAATTTGGCCTTTCTTCTACAGACATCTGAGATCTTTTAACTATAACTTTTTCATGGCTCAATTGTGCTCATTTAATTCTTAATTTATATTTTATTTATTGTTTTGATTCTAAAGTAAACATTTTTGTTATTAAATATATATGTATTTATCAATCAGAGAGTCAGAAATTACAAACACCACCCACTGTGATCATGTTTACACATCATTGATCATAATTATTGCATACACAAAATTGTCCTTAACACTGATATCTTAAATCAGCTGTTTACATGCACTTCCATGGAGCTAGTCCATGTGGTCAGGGCTGATGTCTGTGTCCTTGGTGGTCTCAGAGATGAGGCTTGTTGCTAATTCTGGCTAGCTGGGTCCCAGACAAGTGGAGGTTGGCCAATGTGATGTGCAGCTACAAGGAGGGTCATAAGGAAGATCTGGGGAATTACAGCTCTGTCAGCCTGACTTTGGTGCCTGGCAAGGTAATGAAACAGATCACCTTGAGTGCCCTCATGGAGCGCATACAGGACAACCAAAGGGTTAGTGTGGGATTAGGAAAGGCAGCTCCTGCATGACCTTCATCTCCTTTTAGGCCAGGTGGCCCACCTAGTGGTTGAAGGCAAGGTTTTGGATGTTGTCTACTTGGAGTTCAGTGAAGCTTTTGAAACTCTCTCCCACAGTATTTTCCTGGAAAAGCTGGCAGCCAGCACTCTTTGCTGGGTTAGAAACTGCCTACACAGCCAGGCCCAGAGAGTCGAGGTGAGTGATGCTGCATCCAGGTGGTGACCACTCACCAATGGTATCTCCCCAGGGATCAGCACCGAGACCAGTTCTGTTTAATATCTTTATTGATGATCTTGATGAGGGGATTGAGTGCACAATCTCCAGGTTCATGGACTACACCATGTTGAGTGGGAGTGTGAATCTGCTGGAGGATTAGAATGGTCTGTGGAAGGTTCTGGGAAGGCTGTATAAGTTGGATAAAGTTCAACAAAGGCAAAGGCTAGGTCCTATACTTGGGTCACAACAAGTCCAATCAGAGCTGCAGGCTGGGGGCAGAGTGTTGTGGTTTCTGCCCAACAGAAAAGGACCCAGGGAAGCTGGTCAACAGTGCCTGAATATGAGCCAGGAGTGTGCCCAGCAGCCCAGTGTATCAGCAGCCCAGTGACCTGTATCAGCAATATTGTGACCAGCAGGACCAGGGCAGTGATCATCCTTTTGTACCTGGCACATTTGAGGCCATACCTTGAGTTCTGCACCCAGTTCTGGGCTCGTCATGACAAAAAACACATTGAGGTGCTGGAGCAGGTCCAGAGCTGGTGAAGGGTCTAGAGAGTAATTCCTATGAGAAACAGATGAGCGAGCACTAGCTAAGGCTAAAGAAAAGGAGGTTCAGGGGAGACCTTGTCACTCCCTACAATTCCCTGAAAGGAAGTTGTAGCCAGATGGGGGTCAATCTCTTCTTCCAGGCAGCTAGAGACAGAAGAAGAGACAGCCCCAGCCTGCACCAGAGGATCTTATTTTCTCTTAATTTGCTTATCTTAGTTTTGTTTCTTCCTTATTTGTGCATTCCCTCAGTATTTGCAGTTACTTGTGCTTTTTTTGCTCTTCTTTCTCTTGTAAAGTTTTCTATTTAGTCTGTTTCTTATCATTGTTTCAGTACAACTGTACAAGTTATTTACTCTCTCAGTGATAAAATTGCACTTAAAACTAAGCATGTGGTATTTTTACAGGGTATTTGAGTATGCCATACATATGAGCATACATATTGCTGTTTGCACTAGTATAGGACTTTGCTTTCAAAGCAAGTGATTGTACTGACAATGGTGAGAAAAGTACTTACAGTATTTAAGTTTCACAGGAAACATTTGTATTGCCATGTAAATGGTACAAAATCATGTTTATGATTACCTAAAAAAAGTATTTATGAGTGTTGTCTCAATTTTTAGCATATATTAGATTTTTTTTTTTTTCTGCTGAGCAATAAAGTGTTCTAGCTAAGGCATCTAGCTAAGGTAGTCTAGTCTTCCCTATTCTTTCTCCTGTAATTTTATGTCCATCTTTTCATCTGCAGTAGAGAGGAAGAAAATTAGCGGAGCAGATAATATGCCAGTACCACACCCCATTTCCATTTTGCCCAGATAATCCTACATATTCACCACTTTTACTCTTGAAGAACCACATTGCGCTGTTAAGGAGATTTCAAAACCTTTCATCTGTTGCTCCAGAGTACTTTAAAGGTTGTTGCTGCTCGTTGTGAAAGAGTTTGAATGAAAATGTGTTCTTAATGAATTGTGTCGATTTTGGCCTAAACTCTTACGGTCAGCATCTGGCTGTAGGTGTTGCCATCCCGGTGAATGCTTGATGCCCAAGTAATCCCCTCTTACCTCTCACTGGAAAAACTATCACATCCCTGTAAACAACTGCTATGTTCTTGCATCATTGTACTTTTTTTTCTGTGCATTTGTAACAGATGAGACTGACATAGCACCATGTTATGTTTCTGCTCTATGTGTCTTTGCAAACTGGTTTCTGATGCTTTGAAGGAAGCTGCTGTACAAAATAATACCGAAGTGCATGTTCATCTTAAGATTTTAAGTTCAATTCAGCAAGTATCTCAATGAAATATTGTATAAGTGAGAACCTTATTTTCATTTGGATAATTATCAAAGTTGCAGCACCTCTTTTGTCTGGTCATTCTTACCCCATATAATTCTGTTGCCTCAAATGTCTTTATTAATGATCAGTCAGGCAAGATTTTATTACATTGTGTTGCAGGACTCATGCAATTACCTGAACAAGTCTCAGGCTAAAGACTGTTTAATATCTATTATCTATAATAATAGATATCTGTTTAATAGCTATCTATATATAACTATTTATGTTATAAATCTGAGGGAGATAATTTTACAAAATGGATATGCATCTAAAAGTATGCATTGGACTTGATTAGAATTAAGAAAATAAGTGTGAGATTAAGTCTCTTTTTTTCTACCAAATTGTCCTTGCAATATTTCATCAAGTGAGTTTTTGGTAGGATATAGAGGAGTGCATTCAGATAGTTTAGACAAATTTCCAGTATTCTTGTAATCACACAAAGTCCACACCTAAATAACAAAACAAAACAAAACAAAACAAAACAAAACAAAACAAAACAAAACAAAACAAAACAAAACAAAACAAAACAAAAACAAAAACAAACAAAGAAAAAACAACAAAAAAAAACAAAGGACAGAAAAAGAGTATTAGAAATGATATTCTATGGAGGAGAAGACAACAAAATGGCAAGGGGGAATGTAACATGTAATTCTTTGCACCCAGATTCACAGAAGCACAGGGACAACAACCATGAGGGAGGCTGCAGAGTGAAATAACAGCCAAAACAAGTTCAGCCAGTGCAGGAAGCACTCCTGTGGCCACTGCTGCTTAAGTGCTTGCATTTAAGTTTGAGGTTTTTTAAGGATTCATCATGGGTTCAAACATAGAGAAAACACAGATGACAGTAATTAAATGTCTTCAGTCCATTTAATTTCTTGCTCATTATCTTCTCCTTTGGTGCATGCCCTATCCTTTCTTTCTGGTGATAATGAAACGAATAATGTAAATAAATTAGATGCTAAAAACCAACTCTCTACTTAGGGAGAAATTATCAAAATAAAAAAGCTAAGAATATGATTTCACATGAGACTTATTCTTATCTTGAAATATTAAATGGGTCTGGATTCATTGTCAGTGAAATAAGTATAATCAATAAATAACATTTTATAGCAACACAAAACCTTTCACACAGAAAAAAGAACTATGAGAGTCAAACTGTAGAATTGTATGTAAATTATCCTTTATATCTGCTGACTGTTCCCCAAGATGCAAATCAGCAAGGAAAATAATATTCCTCCTGCAGAAAATTGTAAAAAAAATAAAATTAAATATTTTACTTATCTCTCTCTCCCTCTCCCTCTCTCTCTCTCTCCCACTCTCCCTTCTCGTTCTTCCTTCCCCCTCCTCCCCTGCTCAAATTTAAAAGGATGGAGACCATCCAATCTAAATTATTATGGAAACAATGGCACACACAAAACATTTGGTGATATTTGCAGAAAATGCCTATGACATTTTCAGCTTGTTAAAATCAATGAAACAAGCAAAAACATTGCCAGACTGGGAGAAAATGAGTCCTTGAAGAACTGAACTCCTAAAATGGGATATAAAGTCTCTATTTGTTTCTGACAATATGCTAACAAGATAAAGCAAACTCCTTTGGGCTCTCACAAACAAGATGTGTTATAAGAAATTTACTGAGCTGAAGATCAGGAAAGACCTATAGCTCATCCAATCTCTAACCCCATGTTTCAGAGACTTGCAATTTCCCTCACTTACCCCTCTACTGACTCCATCATATTTTGCCCAAAGTGTAATTCTGTAAAGGTTCCAGTTTGACCTGAATTTGCTAGAAATGGAGTTCAATATTTCCTTTGAATTTTTTTTTTCCCCCCAAGGTTGATTGTCATTACTTTAAAAAAGTTGTTCTTTAATTCTAATTTGAACATGTTACCTTTAAGATGTTACCTTTCTGGTTAATCAAGGGCCTTTACAAGCCCTATTTATTCTCATTATGAGGATAGTTATTCTTTTTCTAACACTTACTGTCCTGGGTTGATGTTACAATGTATCCCCAATCATCTGTATGGTTTATGTTGGGTCTGAGAGTAAACAGGGAGAAAGTGCACAGTTTGTTTTCAGGAATCTCACAGACTGGCCTTGAAAAGCATGAGTCACTGGCACCGAAACACAGTTTTTTTCCTGGCAGCACACACTTTCACTTTTGCTCTGTAGCTAGGTAGGTTAGCTTAGTTAGGGCTGAAAAGCTTCGCTTCTTTTTTCTTTTTTCTTGTTTTCTTTTTTCCCTTTTTTTTCCACCTGTTTTTTTGGAATGGTTCAAACCTCCCCCCCAGACTGAGGACCTGGGGGGCGCCGGGGGAGCTGGCATCTGGAGCCACCGGGACTCATCCGGCACAACAACATCCACCAGCGCTGGAAAGAACTGAGAGCAGATACCACCTACAGGAGCGACTTTGTTTTTCCTTAATTCATCACCCGGTATTGTTCAATTTATTGTGCTGGGGGAGTGTTTTGCTGGTCTAATAAACAGGTTTCTTTCCATTCTCTCTCAGAGGAGTTTTTCTCCCGAACTGGTTAGAGGGGAGGGGGGACGGTTTCCCTAGCAGTTCTCCTCCCAGATTCGCCTTAAACCATCACACTTACTAATAAGATTAATTTTAATATAAATGGGCATATAAAAGTGTTTCAGCATACTGAGAGCTTTCAAGTCTTTTTCATCTCTTCTTTTTTTTCAGTTTCTGTTAACATGCAGCTACCTGAACAACATTCCATTACACAGAATGCCTTTCTTGGTAGCAAGGTCTGTTCCTAAACTCAAGTATTCTTCTGCTTGTGGCATCTTTTGTCACAGCAGCTCATCTGGAGAACCTGCTGTGCTGCATATGAAATAGACTCTTGGACTATTTTCAGACTCACCATTTTCTGTATACTGTCTCTGCTTCTATACATATTGCATGCTCCACACTCAAACAAAAGAAATTTTGCACATATGTAAATACTTCTTCAGTAACTGCTTATTAGCAGACTTCTAATGGACTTTCAAGGACTTCTCCTTGAAAACCAGAACTTTCTTGTTTATAATTCTGAAAAATCTTTGTGCCATACCATCTTTCTTTCATCTGCAAATTTATATTATCTTTTAAATAATTTATGAATGTTATTCAGGTATAGTACCAAATTTTATAGAAACTCACATTTGGTCACCATCAGTCCTTGTTGATTTCCCCCATAATACCTCTCTACCCTTCACACTGTGCAAAAGGCTTGCCTTACTTACTTACTTGCCTTGTGACTATCTTCATGGCAATGAAGTATTCATCACAGTATTTTTGCTACCAACATATCTGAAAAAGAGCTTGATGCAGAAATCACCCTTAAGAGATATCTAATAAAATTTGTTTCAACAGCATTTCGGAAAGCAAAACACTAAAAGTAAGGAAAATTAAATTCTTCCAAAAGCAGGGGAGAAAAAGAAATTAAACAACTCTAATAGAAGTATTTCACATGTTTCCAGAGCCATCTCCTCATAGTGTATTCATTAGAGCTAGAAACATTTTGTGGATGTCACAATACCACTTTCAGGGATGTTCTAAACCTAGTCTGAAAATGATGGCATTCATATTTTTTATTCATGAGTATATATTCAGTCAGTTGTGGGGCCTGCAAATGTGTATTGGATGTCAGATATTTCTTTTCTCATCCCACATGAATTTGATTACAGTTTCCAATGTAGCATGCCTTATTTAATGGATATTCTTAAGATTTGTCAATTTTTCAAACATTTCTGGGAAATGTATTCAGTGTTCCTCAACAGCTGTAGGAATAATCTTTTTCACTAATTAACATGGTGGGACAGCATATGGATTTTAAATTATCTTTGAAAGGATAAATTTGCACTTTGCCCCATATCCAGGTGTCCGATTCTCCAGTACTGTAGTACCATAGATGGAGTATTTCTGAGCTGTTTGTCTGAAGTTTGTTTGTCTTAAATGAAGTTTGCCTTAATAGGACAGTCTGTGACATTGATAAAAAAGTAATATTTCTTAATGTCGTATCAGAGCTCACATCTAAAAAATAATGATTGACAGGTGTTAAAGTTATTTTAAGCTGACATCTTTTCTCTCTTAGAGCTTTGCTTTCCCATTATTTCATTTGTTAGAGTTTTGCTGCAAGCATTCTTTTTCAGCTTCTGAACCCTTTTCCCATCAGTCTTTCTGTTACTGTAGCCAGAGTCCCTAGTTGGTTTGTTATACTCTAGAAGCTGGAATCACTGTCATCTTCGTCTTTCAAAAGTTTTGCTATTTAATCCAACTGCTTTTATTGTATGTCTTTTTCACATTATTTTGCCATTATTTTTATACTTTTGATAATAGTCTGGTAGATTGGAGCTCAGTTGAGTGCTTGGTGTATAAGAAGTTGTAGATTACATCTATTAATCTATCTTCAAAAGTGTTTTGTTCTCTACTTTAACTAAGTTCTGGCTAAACCAGAACTGACACAAATACTGTTACCATTTTGGTACACCATGACCAATATCTGTTCTGGGGTCATTTTATTAATACTGGTTAGCTTCAGCCTCAAGTATCATATATTTCCATACAAATAAGGTTTGTTAAGGAAAACAACGAAAATGAAGACATGTTCATAGAATCATGTGCTCACAAACATTAGTCAAATATCTCTCAGAAACAGGATAAGCTTAAATAAATCTTTCACTTAAGAAAGGAATTCAATTCCAGTGATGTCCAAATTTCTAACAGTGAAAGAGACTAAGAAATCAACCTGAATTCTGAAACTAGAGGTAGACATCCAGACATCCGTGAGTCCTGACTGCCTGTGAGCTGTGGCCTAAGACTGTGGAGTCACCTTTGTGTGTTAATAGCATCAATAAAATACTTTTACCTCTCAGGGTTTTTTTTTCAGCTTCACAGCAGATTTGCAGTTGTGGGCGCATCACAGCAAGAGCAGAGCTGGTCTTCACCTCCTGCAAAGCAGCATTGTCTGATACAGGAGTGAGCTCAGTTCATATTTCTTGGGGGTACAATATACTGGTTTTGGGCCTTGTTTTTCACATTCAAAATAGCTTACAGTAGTTTCATCATTTTTTTTCTCCATATATTCTAATCAATTAATTTTTAAACCTTGGAATATTTTCTAGCATATATAGCAAGGCAGCTGCATGTTACCGTAATCACACTCCATTACAAACCATTGTTACAAATTTGGAAAGCCCACTCAAGATGTTTCTCTCTGTCTTTAGGAATAGAAATGTATTAATAAATCTAGTTTATCATCTCTATGCTTTTTGGCTTTCTCAAGCTTTGGGAAACACTATAAGAGAGAATTACACTACTATACACTACACTACTATTACTACTAAAATTGCTACAGAAATATAAGGATGCAGAAAAAAATTGAGCCATTAATATTTAAAAGTTGTATCAATGGAATTTTTTAATAAAATATGAGAATAAAATCCATAAGAAAGCTACTTCTGAAAGGCAGCACTCTGTGGGAATGAGAAAGATTGCAAATGCTATTTTCCCTATTTTGATACACTTTTACCTTGGTGTTTCCTTTCTCTCCTTGAGCCCTTGTTATTCAAGGAGAAATCATGAAGATGCAAGTTTATCATCAAGGTAACAGCAAACACAGAATTCCAAGTCCCTTCTCTTGCATGTTCTATGACAGAACTGGGTTCTGTCACTAAAAGACAAAAGTCTTTTGCCCTAACTGTGTCATCCTCCAGCAGGTATCAATTAACAAACACATTTCTTTTCATGAGAAACAGATACTCTGAAGCACAACAGCCAATATATGCTCATTCTAAAACAAACTATAACAACATTTAGGGGTCTATCATATGGTAACTAAATTTTTAATTAACATTAATGTAGAGATGAGCCAATCAGACCTGACCTTTGTATTTTCTTATATAATAATTTGTTGCTCTTTTGGAACAATTATGTTGTCACTCATGGCTCAGGATTGTCTGATTTAAGTAATAACCTTAATCACTATCCCATGGCTAATAATTCTGGGATAGAATTCACAGAAGTTGAAGGTAGGAGAAATGGATATGTTGGCTTTGGTATTTTTAGTGACATACCGTAAAATATTCAGTTTTACAGAGTGGAACATGATACATGCTGCCCCAGAGAATTTAGATCACCATGCAGATAGCTTTTTCTAACAGTAAAAAGAAAGTCTTGAAAGTGGGGAGAATGGGGAATTATGGGAAGTTGTTATCAGGCAAGGTTACTCTGGTGGCTTTTGTGCATATGGTACATATTCAGCTTTTACATGATGTGTTTCTGAACAAAGCTCTTCACATTTGAAAAGGACACTAGTAACAGGACAGTACTGTATAGCCCAGATGAAACCAACAGTGGAGAAAAAAAATTACAGATTTTTCTACATTTTCCCAGTGGCCAGTGACAGAAAACAGGATCTGTATGAAGAATTAGATGTTCTATACTATGCAGTCACTAGAATAAAACACTAAATATATTGCTATTGCATATTTAACAATGGATTTTTGCTTCAAGTATACTGACAGAAGCTGAATTGAAACACATAAAGTCAATGGAGATTTTACTTTGAAGATCATTGGATAAAGTTTATTTTTTCAATATCAGCAAAATGTGCAGGTCCTTTACAAGGTTGCAGTCAATATTTGTCTGTCAGTTTGCCTTCTATGAAACAGACATAAGGATTTTTTATATTTTTTTAACAGAAAAAATGATTTTTAAGAAGGTTTAAGCCATAGCAAATTCAAATCCACTGATACATTTTGCAGAGGTGGTATACACATCTTGTTAAAATTTAGACATTTATGATAGATAGACGGGGAAAATTGTCACTGGCAAAGAGAGGGCAAGCTCTAAGTATTTTCTTATGAGGTGATTCAGAGGGACACCATCTAACTGCATTTAAGTGGATGTTTTAGTTATACTTTAAAGTCCAGAAGGACAACAGACAGTATTGATGTTTTCCCACTGTTATTAGTTTCTACCAGGAAGAAGCACGTCTGAGACAGCTTCAATAAACTCAAGATAAAAGTTAGCCTCTAAAATATGTCACAGGTCAGATTAATGCTGCTCCAATCTTCTTTTACATATGGCAATCAAGTGTAACTCCTGGTTTGCAACCAGAAGCAGAAAAATCAGTATTGATATAATTTGGTTATGAAATTCTTTTCAATTTCTATTCAAAATAAATTATGTGATATATATGATTTCCCTGTTAAGTTCTGGGCACTCCTTTGATTATTTCACCATTGAAAGAAACAGCAAATTCCAAAACAACCTGTTCATTTATTGGACCTTCTATCACTCTTACCTTCTTTCAATAGATGTTTATTTAAGTAAGTCCCTTGCATTGAACATTCAGAAATGTATTCATCTGGTAACACTTTTTAGATGACATCATCTTATTCCACTCTTAAACGTTAAACTTCTTAAGTTTTATTAGATGCAACATTTTTCCATGTGTCTTTCCTTCTCTTTCTTCAATGAGAAGTAACTGACCTTCTTTCCACATGTTCCTCCTTATCCCAGTTCTTTCAGTTCTTTTCTGGGTTTTCAACTTCCTAAATCTAGAGCTCTTATTTATTTATTTACTTATTTACTTATTTACTTATTCAGAATTCAGGTTTCTCACTGCTTCAGTAGTTTGGAATGATCTACCTGTCAAAACTTAGTTTCAACTTGCTAACCCATCTTCTACTGTTTCAATTACAGTCAAATGGAAAATGTTGAACTGAATTCGCTTTACTTACTCACCTGTGGGCTGGACTGTAGTCTTCATTCCCTCCCCAGGTGCACATCAAGCCTCAAAGTTTAGGAAGAATGTGGATACGCCAATGAGTCTGATTTATGCACT
Organism: Rhadina sibilatrix; assembly: GCA_013400275.1. Lineage (NCBI taxonomy): Eukaryota > Metazoa > Chordata > Aves > Passeriformes > Phylloscopidae > Rhadina > Rhadina sibilatrix. The sequence continues at coordinate 27,116 of VWYO01026450.1, read as the reverse complement.
GTGGATATCTAGGAAAGTCCTAAGGCTAGTTATTAACAATGTTGATAATTTGATTTCCTGATAACCAGAGGACAAATGTCACGCCAATCTACAGGAAGCACACAAAAGGGGACTCAAGAAATTACAGCCTCATTGGTTTTATAGCAGTCCCTGGGAAAGTAATGAAATGTGTCCTTCTAAAAACTGTTATAAACAAAACCAAAGGCCTTGAAGGAGAAACACCAGCATGTATTTATAAAGAAGTGTTGTAGATCAACTTCTACAACAAAATAATGCCTTGCATGGTCACAGGGACAGTACTGGATGCTGTTTATCTGGAACCCAGCAAAGTGTCTCATGCACTTTCTCACAGTCTTCACTGGACAAACTGTCAAATTACAGTCTAGATATTTGGCCCACGAGACAGGGGATAAATTCATACATGATCTGGAAGATGGAAATAAAAGCATCTTCAGCAAGTTTACTGATGACACTGGTGGGATAGACACATAAGAAACATGAATTATCTTACAGATAGACCTGGACAAGTTGGAAAAGGGGGCCAACAAAAACTATATGAAGTTTAGCAGAGAAGTGAAGAATCTTGAGGCTGGAAAAAAACCCAAAAAACCAAAGAGCTCAGCACAAACTAGGAGCTGTGTGGCTGGAAAACAGTATTCCTGAGTGGGACATAGGCATGTTGATTAACAGCCAGCTGAACATTAGTCACAGCATGCCACTGTAACAACAAAGGTAAGTCAGATCCTGGTCTGCATCCAGAGGGAGATTATGAGCAGAAATAAAGATGTGTTCATCCCACTCCCCTCAGTGCTTGTCAATCTGCATCTGGAGCACTGTCTCCAGTTCTGCTCCTCATAATTCAGGGAAGACACAGACAGACTGTGGGAAAGCCATAAAGATAAGTCTATAAAACCTATTTTATAAGGAAAGATTGAAGGAGGTTAATCTCTTCTCCCTAGAGTCTAACAGACTCAGGGGAAGCTGAGCATAACCCAGTATGTAAGAGGCAGCTACAAAGAGATCAAAGGCTCCCCCTTCATCAGGAACCATGTGGAGAAGACAAGCTGCAATGCAGCTTGTCCTGGGAGAGGTTTCAACTCATCATAAGAAAGAAATCTTCTACAGTATGAATGATCATTCACTGAAAAAACCTTCCAAGGAGTGTGGCAAATTCCCTACTACTATAGATTTGCAAGATGCTATGGAAAGCGTACTAACCCGTCCTTTCTTTTCCACAAAATGTTTGGTCAAATTACTTTTTGAGATCTCTTCCAATTTAGCCTGTTGTGTGATTCTATAATTGTATGAATTTTACCTGTTCCCTGAGCTAAAACCTACATATTAGAGCTGCCTAAGGATCATCAATAAATGAATGCGGCAGAAGCACAGTTAAATTTAAGCACACTTAAATTTTAAGAACAGGAATTGCAAAGTGGAAAGTAATAATGACAAGCTCTGTCTTGGAATGTTGCTCTTTAATATCTTTATCAATAACATAGTGAGTTCATAGTGAGAGACTTCACCCTCAGCAAATTTGCAGAGGTCATGAAGTTGAGTGGGGCAGTTAACAGAATAAGAGAAAGGATTGACATCAAAGGGGACCTGGACAACCTTCAGAAGTGGGTCCACTAGAACCTCATGAGCTTCAACAATGCCAACTGACAGTTGCTCATCCTGGGTTGGAACAAGGCCAGATACGAGTGCAAGACTGGGAAAAGTCACTGAGAGCAGCCTTGCTGTGAAGGACTTGAGGGTTCTCAGGAATGAAAAGCTGGACATGAGGCAAACACTGTGAGCTCACAGCCCAGAAAGCCAAATGTGTCCTGGCTGCACCCAAAGCAGCATGGGCAGCATGGTGGGAAAGGAGATTCTGCCCCTCTGCTCTGCTCTGCTCTGCTCTGCTCTGCTCTGCTCTGCTCTGCTCTGCTCTGCTCTGGTGAGACCCCACGTGGAACCCTGCATCCAGCTCTGGGTCCCAGCACAGGAAGGACACGGATCTGTTCAAGAGGATAGAGAGGAGAGCCACAAAGATGACCAGAGGGATCGAGCACCTCTCCTGTGAAGATAGACTGAGAGAAAGTTGGCTTGTTCAGCCTAGAGAAGTTCCAGGGACACATCATTATGGCCTGTCAGCATTTAAAGGGGGGCTATAAAAGACATGGAGAGTGACTTATTACATGGGCAGATAATGATAGGACCACGGGGAACAAGTGTAAACTAAAAGAGGAGAGGTTTAGACTAGATGATAGGAAGAAATTTATTGCTGTGAGAGTGGTGAGGAACTGGAACACGTTGTCCAGAGAAGCTGTGTGGTCCTCATTCCTGGAAGTGTTCAAGGACAGGTTGGATGGGGAAAGCCCAGGGATTTTCAGACTAGATTATCTTTAAGGTCCTTTCCAACACACACCTTTCTATGATTTTATGACACTGTGCAAGATTTTTACTCATTTGTTTGATAATATAATCACAGACAAAAAAAGAGTATACCAGAATTAGAACAATGATCACTCTGGTACTATTTTTATCAAGGAATTTAGAGAAGTTGATATTGCTTTCTTAAAGCAACATCCTGGAGCCTTGGTATTATACTTTAAGTGGTAAAAATACCCACCTAAAAACCAAGCAAATAAACAAGGCAAAATGAACAACACTACCAACTCCTAAACCCTAAAACAAACCCAAATCAATGAAAAAACCCAAATCAATATAGAGTACAGGCTTGAAATTAATTCATTTCTATCCTGTATATACAAGACAGCTGGTTGCACTAAGTCTAACTTCTTACAAAACTCCTATTAAAAAAAAAAAAAAAAAAAAAAAAAAAAAAAAAAAAAAGAAAAAAAAAAATAANNNAAAAAAAAAAAAAAAGGAAAAATCAATCTGAAGGTCTTACTTTTCATCTTAATTTTAAAATAGATTTTCCTATCAAATTCATCTTTCCATCTTCTTTTTTTTTTTTAGTGTGTCACCTTGATTTAAAAGTATTCATGGTTTGAAGCTTTTCACTGAGCACTTATATTGCTTGCATTGCTGCTCAATTTATTTCACAGTTGAAATGTAATCGTTCATTTCATATCACACTTTTTTTCCCATTTTCTTTCTATTTCACTGAACCCTAATCTCAACATAATTAAAACAAATGTACATTCTTCTTATTTGTTCTGATGAGATACAGAAAACCATGAAATTCTTCTGAAAAGAAATACCTGGTACAGTAACTTTATGAAACAAATGATAAAAAATTCCCACTTCTATGGAGAAAATTATTTCCTCCTTTACTGATTTATTCAGAATAGTTCAAATTCATCTCAAAATGCTATCAAAGAACCAAACCGGATTAAAGCAAATGGAAATGTCCCCAGAGTTCAGGGAATTTGCTGTATATTAGGAATTAGTCCTTTTCAAATGCAGAAATGTTCACACGTTTTTATCTCAGTGTGTTATCTCACTTATCATACATGATTTTAGTATTTTTTTTTTTTAATTCTAACTGCATTTTCTATAGAGCTGATGGTCCTCAATGGGTAAACCAAAAAGTTGGTGCTCTGAACCTACCTTCTTTCTATCACAAAAAGAGAATTTTCTTTTTCTTTTATTAAAGGAGCTGTAATCAATTCTTTGGAAGAGACATAAATTTAGCATAGCAGTAACTTAAAGATCACAAAGAAAACTCCATTTTCTTTGACCTTTTCCTTAAATGCCATCACATAGCTCTTTTTACAACTATATTTCAAAAGTCCACATAACGCTTAGGAAGATTTCTCACAATACTTGTGGAAAATAACTTCCTTGTGTAGCTATTCATGATAAAATTTTGTTATTATAATTATTTTGTTCATTATTAAAGTCATCATTGTGTGTGATGTAATTTTACTACTATAGTTAATATAAGACAGTACTGTTACAGAACTTTGTCATAGGAATGTAATATTATGTCACAAAACATAATCTAGTACTTGTAATTAGCAGTTAGATCAGTATGTGGAAAATCTGTCTGTCCTTTCCTACCTTTTCCTTTCCCAGGGCTGAGTGGGAACCCTCTCATCCCAAAACTGGAAGAAACCGGAACAGAGACTTTTTGTCTAGATAGATGTACAATTTTTTTTCTCCTCTATACAATTGTTTTTCTCCTCTTCCCTTTGAATTATATGAAGATACTTTTCAAAAAGGAATGGGAAGATAAATATTAGGAAATCATCTTAAGGCAGTCTAGAACAGAGAGAGGCTGAAGACAGACAGTACCAATGAAAGACACAAGATGCTGGTCTTGCTGGTCTTCCTTTT
>VWYO01026450.1:220-22801 GCA_013400275.1 Rhadina sibilatrix | reverse complement strand
TTTTTTTTTTTTTGTGGCACTGTAAATTGGAACTTTTTTAGAGAGTGTTCTGGAATATGTAAAGTATAGGTAGTCAGTGGAAAGGTAAGAAAAAAGAAGTAGTACTTTTAATTTCTTACTTATCATTCTTTCTCTTTTGTACTATAAGTTTCTGTAAAATGAGACAGACAACATCCACATCTCTGTGAAATGTCAAGTGTAGCGTTCTCTCAGCACTGAAGCTGGATAATGTGTTGATTACCTTTAGAGGTTGACATAGGTTGTATGGGGCTCTGTTGGAGATGCATTTGTCAAACTCCTATGAAGACATGCAACAACTTTATTTGATGAAACTTTATTTGAAAGAACAACTTTTCCAGACTACTGTAACTCTTAAACTTATGGCTAAAATTCTTGCCACAAAGAATTATGTTTAGAAAACAGAATAAAACCAATGCAGGCTTGATTGCAGAGCCTGCATTGATTGCCTAAAGGTTTACATTAACAAAGAAGCAGTAAGAAAAAAAGGTCAGATATGTCATGCTATCTTAAACTGTTTTATTTGTCACAAGGAAGTATAAACATTTGTTTTGAACAGAGATCAGAAGCAATATAAAATGTCTTATTTATGTGGAAAATGTTGTGTTGCTGACAATACCCAAATGCTCTCAGCTTCTTTTTGAGGTATTTGATGGTTTTGGTAGATGTAAACCATGGAAACTTTTCTAAGTACTACTGAATCAATTTAAAACAGATATTATTTTTTTACCCTTCTCCTTAATTCCATCAAAGACACATTCACATACTCTGTCCTTGTGCATGTTATAAAGATTTTCGTTTTTTCTGCATTTATCTGCACTTCAGCTGTCTGTTCAATGTGTGTTTTAGACAAAGTATTTCAAAGAGACATGGATGTACAGAATAGGTATGAAGTAATTGACATTAATTCATTTTTTCTTTAGAATAGACCTAATTATTTACCTCAAAGTGCTCTGTACATGTCAGTAAATTATAATAACACTCACAGTACTTTCATATGCCTTCATTTTACACACAGCTGAGCTTATTTAGAGGAAAGGTTATGCAACGAACCTTTGTTATGAAGCAAGTCACCTGCTAAAACTGAAAGTGGAATCTAATCATTCTTCTGGTTCACAAGTCCTTGCTCTTGTTTCTTTCTTTCTTTCTTTCTTTCTTTCTTTCTTTCTTTCTTTCTTTCTTTCTTTCTTTCTTTCTTTCTTTCCTTCCTTCCTTCCTTCCTTCCTTCCTTCCTTCCTTCCTTCCTTCCTTCCTTCCTTCCTTCCTTCCTTCTATTAATTTCTTTATTTCAACATGTCTTTTTCTTTCCTCTCTTCTCTAAATCCAAGTAGCTCGGAAAGATGAGTAGATGAGTCAGGGGAATGGTAGAATGGAGGGAAGAAAATTGAAGAGGACTTATAGGGATGACAATAATATATGCTCAGATATAAAGATAATATTTGTAATATTGACAAGCAGAATATAATAATTTTGGTATACTAAAAATTGCAGCTATTTTTAGTGAAAGAGGAGTTAGGTGATTTTTTAAATTATTTCTGATTTTTCTTGGGGTTTTTTTTGTTGATTTTTGTTTTGGTTGGTTTGTTTGTTTGTTTGTTTTTGTTTTTTCTTTAACTGATTTAAGAACTAAACTTCTGATTAAACTTTCCCTTTTGTTTATATACACCAACTGGTTTTGGACCTGGAGAGTAAATGAAAGACTTTTAAATGCATCTTAATTAGATAATCCTGTAGCTGATCCCTAGATATAAATATGTTGCTCTAGTAACAGCAACAATAAAACTGAAATCCCACTAGAAAAGACAATATGTCAAGTAAATATTTTTAAAGAAAAGAAATTTTGTTTCACAAAACATGATCTGCCTTGATAAAAATTTGAACTAGACAGAACAGTCTAGTTAACAGTCTAGTTTCTTAGGATTAAGAAAACTAATTCAAAGTCTTCTGTCTAGAATAAAATAACTAAAGTTTAATTTTTAGTTCTGTTAAAACATCTTGGCTTAAGACATAACAAATTGTGTAAAATAGAAATTTTAGGAAACATAGGAAAAAATAGGGGTATAGACCATTCAACAAACCTACAACACTGATAACACATGCTACAGGCTTTCCATCTGATGTTTTGCAATTATGTTAACTGTGATAGAATCTTAAAGCTGAGGTGCAGAAATAAAGATTTGGGGAAGTTACAAAATAGATGTGTCATAGTGTTCTGGGAAGAATTACACATATCCTGAGCTTCATTCATGAAGGATAAAAAAGCTTTCAACTTGGCCTGGGATTGGGATTTTAAATCCTTGGTTGAATCCAGTTCTCAAATGCCCGATCCTTGTTCTAAATAAATGAAAATGAAAATATCTACTGCTACAAAGACCTAACAAGTTTGAGTTTTACCTTTAGCTCAACAAAATAAAATGCTATGTTTAAGGTCAGGGAATAGATGAAGAACAGACTCCAGTGAGAGATATTGCTGGTATTCTCTGTTGTAATCTGGCCTTGAACATGTACACAGGCTTGGTCTGGTCTACATAAACATCATGATGAAAAAGTAATTCCAGAATGAATTTAGACACCATGCATGTGTACTTTACTGTACATGGCTTGAACTAAATTCAGGGAATGTAGGAAATCAAGCAATTATTTTCTTTTGATGACAGGGCCTTTAATCACTCCTGCCAAAATATGCATGTGTATGTGTCTGTGTGAAAGAGAAGGAGTGGACATTGTCTTTCAGATATCAAGGGCGGTTGCATGACATTTATTTTCAGCTCTCCCATAATTACAGTCTGCCTTCAGTTATTCTCAGACCTACATTTTGTCTGACAGTTTCTCTTCAGAAATGTGAGCCTGAAATAAAAAAGGAATGTATTTCTAGTAGGTGTGAAGAGCTCCTCTTGGCCACAGTAGCCAGTGGATGACAGAAAAAGACATGTCAGAACTTGTCCCTTCATTCAGAAGTAACCATGATAAAGGACACTTACAGGACCATCCAGGAAAATAAGCTTTGTTCTTAGGTGGAGAGCATGTGCTTTGGTAGAGAGCATGTGCTCCATTGAAGACCTTACTGCAAGAAGGCAACTTCATATTTCTCATGTGGAGAAAAGACACTTTAAAGCCCTTCAGCCTAGTTAGTTAGTTCATCTCAGTTTGGGAAAAATCTCAAACAAAACACAAAGCAGAAAGACAGGAGTAATTTCTTAGCTTCTGTCATTTTCTAAAAGGTAGTATAAATTACTGGGGAATTACATAGCCAGGAGATGTAAAGTTTGTTACACATCAGAAACAGATAGGCACTGAATGACTAATGGGGATGCTAGTAGTATTTAAGGCTCCTCCTAGTCTATTTAATGTGAAAAGGTCTAAAGGAGGTGAATTTCAGATGCATTTTCTGACAACCGGATGAAACACGGGTTCAAAATATTTTATTTTCTATTAAGTGAGTGTCTTGGGTTGTGGAGCCAGAGGTGATTTTTTTTTTTTCCTTTATCTCTTGTAACTCAGGGGTGGAGGGGGAAGAGGGCCGGATGCCTTCTGATAATGGGCCATTAACACCTCCCCAGGCTATATCCTCTCCCCAAAGCAATGCATCTGCATTCCATCATCCTATTGTNCAAATCTTTGCCTGAAAGCCCTTGATTGCAAAATTAAAATTTGGCGGGGGTGAGGGGTTTACATTCCCCATTCTAAAAGAAACTCCAGCTTTCCCTGGAGTTTACCTGTCTTTCCAAACCAAGAAGACAATGAAGCAGTCACCTGACTTTGTATCCAGTGCAAAGGGTCTAAGGAAATAGCAAAGAACATCACTTTTCAGGAATTCATTCTTCTCATCTGTTTAGATACATATAAAATAGTAGCTCCTCCTCAAAACAGGCTTACCTCTCCTTAGTAGAAACATTCAGCCAGAAGACCTTACAAATCTTGCATAAGTATATCTTCAAAAAGCTTGCAACTGCAGTGGAATTCTTATTGGCTCTTTCTGCATGGAATCTTGACATGATTTTTAGTGTAATTTTAGACTAGTTTAGACACTTTTGCAGAGACGCCAGAATCTGGCACAATCTATTCAGGCTGGTTTAGACCACTGCATCTGTGAAAATTCACTCCACATTGACTCAGATGCTTTGTCCAGTACCCCACTCCTGGGATAAATCACTTTCCAGGTTAGGATGTAAGAAGGAATCCTTGGAAAGTAGGCTATCTTTCAGAACAGACTGAAGGTATTTTCAGCTACATTAATGTTCAATTTTCACAACCACTCCCACAATGTCCCCTTCAGCTTCCTTCATGTTTACAAATATTTGAGTTCAGTTCTCATTTATTTGGTTTTGAGGCAAATGTATCTGCAGGGATAGCTGTTTCTCTGTGCTGTCAGCTGGTGGTCAGACATGTTGAGACTCTTTCTAAAACTCTAAATCTACCTGTCCTGCCTGTGATGTAAAGCCAGAAACATTGCTGACACAAGCAGCAGGGAGATGTGCCAATACATCATAAATAAATGCTGTGCAAGCTCTGCTGCTGTCAGACTGGGTATCATGCACACTCTCAGCACTCTGATACACTTCAACTGAAAAAAAAAAAAAAAAAAAAACCAGCTTCCAAGGCAAACTATAAGGTTTTTAAAAATACAATGAAAGTGTCTGGAATTTCTGATAGGAATTCCCCTTTTGGTGAATCTTTCAAGCAGAGAGACATTGTCTTTCATGTAGTTCTCAGTCAGGAACCTACTTTCAATAGCCTGTTAAATTCTGTATTAACATTTTCCGATATGCTCGGGAAGTCCTGGGTTTTGGGCTTGTACTGAACACAGGGTTGATAATATAGAGATGTGTCAGTTATTTCTGAGCAGGGATTACACAGAGCCAAAGCCATATTGCCAAGCTAGAGAGTAAGGTTGGGTGCATGGGAACAGAAAGGAGACACAGCTAGGACAGGTGGTCCTTACTGACCAAAGGGTTATTCCAGAATGTATGACATTGACTAGGGGTGAAGAGAGAAGAACTGGGGAATGTTTGGAGTTATGGAGTTTGTCATTACAAGAAGCTGTTATGCATTATGGAACACAGTTTTCCTGGAGATGGCTGAACACTTACCAGTCTATGGGAAGTGGTGAAAGAATTTATTATTTTTCTTTAGTTGTGTGTGCAGCTTTTGGTGTCCCTAATAAACTGGCTTTGACTCAAGTTACAATTTTTCTCATTTTACTCTTCTGATTTTCCCCCTGGTTCAGCTGGTGGGGGAGTGAGTTAGCAGGTGTGGGGGGTTTGGTTGCTGGACATCCTCATTTTCCATGACAGCCCCACGGAGACTTCTGACTACCTAACTAGTGGGAGGATACACCTGCCTTGAAGAGAAGGCTTTGGAGTTTGTGGTTGATTCAGGGAATACCAGAGGCTGCACTGTCACATGGAAGACTCCAGTGCCAGGATCATAAGTCCTGCAGCCCTATCCCTCACTCTTAGTTTCTTTCATATTCATCTCAACTATGGTGATGTGACACAAAGAGAATTTTATCCAAGAAACAACAAACTTTTCAAGAAAAAGGAAACCTGGGAATCTCCCGAACTTGCTGTCAGAACAAGAATTCATAATACAATTAATTTGCAGAAAAGCAGGTTTTGCTGTACATCCCATCTCTATCTCTTTGTCTGGGAAAATCCCAAGGGTATAATCTGCCCAGAACAGCAAGCAATTTTTCAGTGAGGAAAAGTGAAAATCCTGAATGTATCTGCTGAGGACTGTTCTAACTGTTTTTAATGAAGCACTGCTTGGGAATGAGGTAGATGATCTGCAACATTAAGGCATAGTTAAAAATTCAGAATTTTAAGGGACATTCATTCCTTGGTTAAAGTATTTGTGATGTCTCAAGTTTACTAAGAGTTTATTTGGTATAAACTGTAGAGACAACTGGTATGTAAGTCAGTGTAAGAGAAACTGGGAAATCCTCAGCTCATTTTTATCCCCTAATTTCACTGATTTATTAATAATTAATAATCTCCAACATTTTTACCACAATCTTCAATAACAAAATTCAAAATTGAGCTGCAAACACTAATTGAGTTTCAGAGTACCCATAAAACAGAACCTAGAATGATCAAACTTTAAATCCTGTAATTTTATGTGAACTGACAGGATAAGGAAAACGCTTATGTCACTTCCCTGTTTTTTTTTTTTTTTTTTTTTTGTGATGAAAAGTTGAAATTTAGCCATGACAAGACATTCTATGTTTTATTATTAGAAAAAACCCAATATCACAGTTGCATAATAGTTGTGCTAATATTGTATCTAATTGTGACAAACTGTGATAATTTAGCTTCCAAGACTATAGCCCTTTGGCTGTTATTAATGAACTGAAAGCCAGAGCCCTTTCTAAATAATATTGTGATAATCTATCAAACATCTGTTCGGAGACATATTATCTCTGCAAGTGCAGATTCTAACTCAAAAGAGATCAGCTGTCAATAAGAAACTTAAGAGCATGAAATGTGGAGGACATGAAATAGCAATCCTTAGAATGAAGGAGGTGCAAAAAGCCCAGGAGAGAGCCCTTTGGGAAAAGAGTAACCTACTGACATAATAGGAAAGTTACTATTAAAGAGGGGGAAGTTTTGAGAGCAAAAGATAATGACAGAGGTGGCTGGGACAACAAAAGAGGTTATAAAATGTTTGAGGTTTTATCTGTAAGTATTCAGGAAATTAGTTTCTGCTTAAAAGTTTAAATTGTCCTGTGAAACATCTTGAGAAAAGAAATTTGAGTTTTGACTCTCTATTGCTAGAATATGATCCTCTTTACATATGTGATACATGCACCTTATTTCCTTCACTTTTCTTATTGGACACCATTACTTGCAACAAAAATTTCCTGTGTGCCAGTGTCCCACCTGTTTGTAGCAACAATGTTATTTCATATTTCGATTTACTGATGTGCCAAGTACATTCAGATTCACTTATGTTTAAATTTTTCAAAGTTTTCTTCTTTTCTTTCCTTGTTTTGATTTCTTCAGGAAACATAGCTAAGAAATTTCATGTAAGCTTTTGGCCAGGGAATGACTTTCTTTGATCTAAGTACCAAGAGAATAAGTTACAGTGACAAAAGGTGCTCTCATAGGTATGGATAGGGTTCACTCATCACTTCAAGTATGTGAAGTCCATTTATAATTATCTTTCTTTTTCAACTAATGTCTTGTCAAAATGACATCTCAAATTAAACCCTTTTTGACTAACATATGTGAAATAAGTGCCTCTGCCGTGACTACTTTTCAAATATTTTGGTAATAATAAAATTTGATAATATTGTTTTTCTTTCCTTTAAAAACGTGAATGACAAATGCCTTTTTTTTCCCAAGAGCTGTTAAAACAGACATGCTTTGATGAAACAAACTTTATTACAGTAGCTCTTGGAAAGGCAGAAATGGAATGAAAGGCACAAGATAATACTCTGAGCATGAAACCTGGAGCCATTAAGTACATAAAACAGGGAAGAAATTGTGTTAACTATAGTTAGCATTAATTTTATAAAAAACCAACAAGATCATGTTATTCTAAAAATTTCTGGTAGTCATGAAACATAGAGTTTAGGAACATGTTTTCTGTGTGTTGGTGGTAGATTTTAGCACCACTTTTAAAGAAATTTCACTAATTTGAAATATAGTCCTCTTTATGAAGTATCTGCTTGCTACGGATGAGGCTGCAGTTGAGAAGAAGATTGTTTTGCGCTACCTCTCTAGAATCACCCCTGTATGGAGATCAACCAAGAATCAAGTTAAGCCTAAACATTTTACTTATCTAATTTGCTGAGAGCACTAAAAGCCATTGCTGAAAACAAGGAGAGAAGATAAAACCCAGATAGATGTCTTTGTACCATATCTTTAAGTAATACTGATTTACATTTTATATATTAGATTATATAAAATCTGTTATGTATACAGACAACAGTCACACCCAAATCCACAGTGATACATAAGAGAAGTCGGAATAAACCCAATACATATGTGTCCTAAGGAGAAGCTCAGATCATCCAGACACTTTGACTCCTTCAATAAAAAAGCTGACCAAATCAGTCCTGATTTGGAAAAGAAATATTCTTCCAGTCTATGTGTTTGAATGTGAAGGTTTTGAAATAATTTACGTATTAGTTTAAATATGCAAACAACTAACACAATTTATTTGGTTCTCATAAATACATCTAGCATGCCATGAACCAGTAAGTCTTTTCTATATAGATCCAAGGAAATGTGAACAGGAGAGGGAATATATAAGAGGACAAGCTGTTCTGAATGTTGGCATGCTCTTGATTTTTTACAGCCAGATGAAAATGAATCTGGCACGTTTTATTACAAAACAGTGATGGAACTACTTTTGAGTGAGCAGGAAAATCTTTCACTTGCTGTTATGCTGTTACAGCTGAGCATTATTACAAAAATGAGTGTAAAATGGAAGTTAAAGTCACCTTTTCCACAACTGTTAGTATAAAGAAGTGTAATTTATGTATTCTGCAATTATGAAGAAGTTTCATTAATCATATATTTTCTTGCATCTAACTCCTCAAGTAAATGACATTGTAATGGCAATAGTATATTTCCAAGGTACTTTTACCAACACAGAACTGAAAACTCATAAAAATTTGCACTGAACTTGGATTAAAGTATGCAAGTTTTCCAAGTCCATTAAAAATATCTTGAGTGTGCAGGTACTTTTAAAATTTCTTTTAGAATTTTATTTTTATATATTTAAACAATGAGAGTTCTGGCTCTGTGGTAACACTGGAATCAAATAGGTCTTGTGCCTCATGACTAGTCCATTATGAATTTAAGCAATATTTTAGGATATGAAAACTGTGGCCCTTGCTCTCTCTGTAGTGTCACTGTGGATTTAAGTGTTTGTGTACTAAGGACTGAAGGTTCAGCTTCACTACAGTGCAAAGAATGGATGGAACAGATGCGGGAAAAATATTACAACATAGCAAAAGACACTGTACATGAAACAACAGATGTCAGAAGGCAGAGACATATATGTGGGCTCTGATTATGTTATGTCACACAGTGTTTGTTTTGCAGAAAAAAGGTCTTGGTTACTTCTGATTTAAACTTTGTATAAAAATAATTAGATGCAAAAAACCCCCTAAATGCAATAGTGATTTCCTGTATGCAAACAAATAAGCAACAACAACAAAAAGACAAAATAGGAAATAGCTTCTCTATGTGACAGCTCTGAAACTGCAGAGAAAATTAAAGCAATAAATTAAAGCCTTAATAAGAATTTTACATTTTATTAATTTTTCAAGTGATGTCTAGATCCTTAAGGACAGCAGTAATGAAAACAAGTCTAGCCCTGGATAAAGAGTGATGGATTTTATATATATGAGCTAAACCATGAATTGCTTCAAGCACTGTGGTTAGGAACCTTATGTTTTTCAACTGATAAGGAAGAAGACCCCCAAAAGTAAGTTTCTTTCAAAATCACTGTTGTCTAGTGGTTTTGGTTTACCTGTTTCATTACAAACTCTAATTTTGTATGAGTTCAAATAGATTTTTGAAGTTGTAAGTCATCGATGTTACCCACAGAGTGGAAACCTTACTGAGATGTGTTTACTCTTGGCTGCTTTCCTGCTTTTTTTCAGAATTCACCTCGGTGTTTTGATGCATCTGTTTGAGGTACCAATCTGTGCTCTTTTAGATACATGGAATTGTCATCTTCAAGAGTAGATCTTCCTGGCAATAAAACTAGTACTGTGGAGTTTGTGGGCTGAAGTACCTTATAGTTTTCAAAGTGAGGTATCAAACCAAGGCTCCAGTTTAGCTTTTCTCCCCACAGCAAATGGCAAGAAAATGGCAGAGAAGGAAGACATGGAGCATGGAAGAGTCATATAAATGCAATTGACTATTGGTCTGCAGGTCAGCTTTGATTAATAGGATTCTCCATATTAAAATGCATGGAGATTTGCTCTGTGGTAAGGAATCAAATTCCTCACTGGAAAACTAAACAGTTGTATTCTACCTCTTTGCTGACAAATATTAAACTCTGTAGAGAGTTGACTTCCTAACACTCTATATTGGGCTCTCATACTTGGACTGGAGAAAAGTGGAGAAAGACTGATAGCAAAAAATAAAAAAATTAGGAGTCAAGGGTAAGTTTCAGCTGGTTCTGGTTGTAGTTAGTATTCATACATACGTAAGTGCCTGGAGTAATTGTGAGTTTAGCTTTCAACTGAAAAGAGGGAACACAGCGAAAAATTTATTTCTGAGTATCTATCAATACACTAAACTCTGTACCACATCACATTTAATTTTGTCATGAAAATATATTCAGAAGAAGACATTTTGGTTTTTTTGAAAGAAATGTTCTCATAAAAGTTTAGTCAAATGCATCTTTTAGTTAGCTATATTGTTCCTGTGCTTTCTGATATATTTTACATTATAAAGACAAGAATTTTCTTCTGAAAAGCACTAGTCCTGGTTAAATAAATTAACAGGTAGCTTCATTTTGTGTTCAAACCCTGAACCATAAAATACAGAGGATAGGAGTCTTTACCATATAGCACAAAATGAAAGACAATAGACAAGTTTTTCCTCAGTAGTCTTGGAAACTCTCTCACTGCGTCAGAATCTGCTTGTATAACTTATTTTGTAAGTGGTTAATTTCTAAACACATAGCTGTGAAACTATCATGGAAAGACACTTTGATTTACACTGGAGAAAATATTTTTAACCTACTTCTATTTCTTTCTTTAGCTGTTACAGTAGACACATTGTGTGAGCATTCATGGCTGAGGTCCAGTTTGCCTGCTTCTAAGCAGCCTCCGAAAGGAGTACAAAGGATATGAAGATTCTACAAAGGATAAGAGTGAACAACTATCAAGGACATTCTCACACATATTCAAGCTTAACTGCTCTGTCACTCAATACACATGAGAGAAACCAGGGATTATTATAGCAGACCTTTTAATTTGTATGTCCTTTTTCCAATATTAGTAAATAGCAAATCTTTCAGAGAAAAGTGCAGCAGCTCAGTGATAAGTAGATAAAAAAATAATTTGCTCACTAGGAAAGATAATACTACATCCATCTCATTAATTAGAAGGTAAGTTTGAAAAAAAAAATCACGTTTCTTGTTTTAAATTTGAAAAGCTAACTGAAATTTCAGATTTTATATTTTTAAAAATCTCAGCAGTTTTTGATTGTTTTGAATATGAGCACTTCCATGCCTTAGACTGAAAATCTTGCCTTGCTGGCAAAAAGTAATATTAGTTTGAAGGGACCTCAGGTACATTGGATGTGGGTACAAAGTGTTTCAAGTACTTATCTGTGCCAAAGCTGCTATGAGACTTCTCACATCTTTCTAATCAACAAGAATAGTCTTTGATTGACTGTGAAGCAGCTTCAGTTATGTCATACATTTGAGATCTGTCAAAATCTCTTGTCTAGCCTAATAAAAACTAATTATGCTCTAATATTACTAGCAGCAGGGATGTCTTCTACTAAAAATATGAAATAACTGTTATTGGTTGTTTCACCAGAACTGAGGTATTGGCAGAAAATACAATCAGCTCTGTATGAGAAGATTCATAAAAGACTGTCATAGCATCATGCACATGAAAAGAAATTTGCCATGGGAAAGTTGTAGGTCTAATTTCAAAACTGACAACTTCTGTTGAACAGATTTTATCATACTAAGTGTCTGATAAACACTGTGAAAAAGACCCATACAAGAACTGCTAATTTTTTCTTCAAGCTTTTATAAACCACTATCCAGCAATCTTCATAGAGCTTAGTGTGTTACGAACATGTGAGCTTTCCTCTTCAATATACGAATAGAGTTTTCACCATGACTGAATATTTGTTATTCTTTATTATTTTGGCATTGCGCTTCACCCGGCTTGCCACACTCACTCTATTTGCAGTTGTGAGGGTGATGGAAGACAGTTGGGTCTTTGTGTTTGTGTCTGGTCCTTACTCCACTCCAGCAGGCTCTGATGGACAATATTGTTCGTGCTAGGATAGTAGCACCAGGCTGATGTGGCAGGAGGAACCATCCAGATGCTTACACAATTACTGCAGTCCAGAGATAGAGAAGCTGAGGAGTTTTCAATTGACTTTGGTGCACATAAACCTGCAGTATGCGGTATGAAATGCTGGTGGAGACTGAGTCAGCCATGAAAATCCATTTCTCAGATAATTTCTGAGTGAATGTCCACTCTGATGAGAACACCTGCAGGGTACATCCAGTCCAAATACAGAACTTTGGTCACTTTTGCATTGGTGAGTAAGAAGTGTTAGGGTCCAGTCAAATATGGAGATTAAATAGTACAGTACCTCCATGGGTGCTTTTCTTTTTCCTTTGTAATTATGAAGTTTGCAGGGCCAAATAATGTAAACTTGTATGCTTCCAGATGAACTTGCTTATATTGTAATCCTTTAGACACAGACTGCTGATGAAATCTAAGACTAAGTGAACCCAGTCACAGCTAGACTTCTCAGAAGTTTAGAGAAAAAGGAGGGAGGGGGTGGGTCTTCCTGAAGTTCATGACTCAACAGGAGACCATGACTTGATGGTACTATAACAAATTGTAACAGTAGACATAACAGTTAGATACTGAATTGACAATATTTAGATACTGTATTAGCAGTAAATCTAATAATAATCGTCCACATAGTCAGTGTCCTACGTTCTGCATCTGAGAACTTTACCTACAGTTCAGGTTCAGCATGACAGCACCCTATGCTTCAATATTCAGTGAGGCCAATAAAGAGAACTATAGAAATTTCTTTGCAAATTATTCAAAAACTTTCTAAAGTATTTAGGTTAGGAAGAGGGGAATGACAGAATATTTTCCAAGAACAAAAAGAAAATGAGCCAAGATATATTATTTCATTTCAGTTAAAAAAGTAAAATTACTTATTTTGTAGCTGCTTTCATTTCCAGGTTAAACAACTTCATAAAACAAATCAACACTGAAAGCTCCATTCTTGTCTTTTAGCAGGACAAAGTCAGTGAGTTTTCAGGGTTTTATAAATGAGTTTAGGCATGTTATTCATAGGTGTCTGAATTGCTTTCCAACAGAATTCAAATACTATCTCTGTTTCCAGAATTCTCTCACCTGATGAGATAAAAATCATAATCTTATACTAGTCCAAATGAAGTGGAATAATATGTATGAAAATAATAGAGTAGGTATTTTTAGGAAAAATATCTTGTAAGGAGCAATATGTGGGCAATATGACCAGTTATATGTCTCAGGTACATTTACATGCAGATTTATATTAGTACTAGATGGAATCTACCAATAGGTTTCACCCCTTGCAAAGAGTGGAGGCAGAGGAACACTTCAGTGTCAGCTTCTCTAGTTTTTAATTTTTCACATTTAAAAATGAGTGTTTCTACTCATGTCCTCCAAATTAAAGATAAGATTTACAATCTAAGAAAAGGAGAAGTGATAAGAGGAAAAAAAAAAGGTGAAATAATAGACGCTATAAGTCTAAATGAACTCATAAATCTTTAGATAAAAATGTGTGTAAGGATAGTTAGCTCATGATAGTTAACATGTCTTTGTCTTATATAGCTGACACTATACCTATTAATCTCAACTGGAGATCCTCTCCATAAATTATATTCAGAACACTAAATTACATTCCTCTGACTTTAAGAGAAGGAACTTTTACTTGTTTATTCAGTATTCACTTTAAAATATATATTTGGTACAGGTTACACATGCAAGCATAGATATTTTATTAGGTCACATCAAAAGCAATCTAAATTAAGAATCTCTGGGTATAAACAATATTTATCTCTCACATATCTTTGCAGAAGAGGACACCTCTGTGGTAGATTGACCTTGACTGGATGCCAGGTGCCCACCAAAGCCATTCAATCTTCTTTCCTCCTGTAGGGCCCAAAATAGCTTGTTCAAATGGCACTTTTAAAAGGGCTTATGGTTGTTCATGTAAACTCTGAGTTAAAAAAAAATATCAACAAAATATTCTAAAGAGGTCAAAACAACCAAAAGAACTTTACTGGCAACTTTCGAAAAATCACAGAATTCTGGCAAATTTTAGTGCCACATTCAACCAACAAAAAACACTTCTCAAGGCATTAACTTGGCCCATTAAGCTTAAGAAACTATAAGGCCATTCAAATTTAAGTCAAAAATTCAAACCAAACCACAGACTTATGGCAGCTAGATGTTTGCTTATTGACATACCTATAACTTCTTAAGCAAAGCAAGTTGACTCTCCATCATTGTGACTGAAAATGTGACTTTTCATCATGAGTGAAAATAAGCTGATTATTGAGCTGAATAATCTAACTCAGCTCCAGGAAACCCATTCTCCATGCAAAGAGTGTGCAGTGCTGAAGAAGAAAATAAGTTAACAAATGCAGTTAGTATCTCTTCTTTCTCAGAAGATGCCCCTAAGGCAAAATGCTGGTCCTTTTATACTTGACAGGGATTTTGCTATTGACTTCAATGAGTCCCATGTTTACATGTAATTTAGCCAGCTTTATTATATATATTCCCCTGAAGGCACCATTGACATTTTTGAAAGTTCTGTGCATTAATTTAATTTATATATCTATAGCAATTGTTTACAGAAAAAAATAAACCAGAAACCAACCCACAAACCTAGTCAACTTTGACCTTCTAAAAACAATCTTCTGCTACACTAAAATTTTGGTTAAATTACTAGTACAGTGTATTGCACTTGACATTAGTGTGTCTTTTCATGCTCTCAAAACAGTAATTTGGTTAAACACTGAATTTAGGAACTTAAAAGGAAACTTGATGGGTAGGTGTTAATTTGTTTCCCATAAAATTACTTATGTTAAAGTAAACAGCTGTAAAATTTTAGTGAGATTTTTGGTGCTGACTTCTTGTGTTTTCCTAGGTTTTCAAAATTTCCTTCTTTTTTTAGACTGACAGCTCCTTTCAGGGAGTTGTAGAGAATGACATGAGAGACATGTAGAGACATGAGGTCTCCCCTGAGACTCCTTTTACTCCACGCTAAACAATTCCACTTCCCTAAGCCAATCCTCATAGGTCTTAGGCTCCAGACCCTTGCCCTGTTGCCCTTCTCTGAACATTCTCTGGCACCTCAATGTGTTTATTGTAGTAAGTGACCCAAAACTCAACACTGAACAAGGTGCAGCCTCAGCAGTGCCAAGTACAGATGGACAATCACTCCCTGATCCTACTGGCCACAATATTGCTGATACAGGCCAGGATTCCCTGGTTCTTCTTGTCCACCTGGGCACCCTGCTAGCTCATATTCAGCTACTGTCAACCAGCAGTCCCAGGTATTTCCCAAGGGCCAGCTTTCCAGTCACTCTTCCCCCAGCCCGCAATGCTGTGGGGGTGCTGCTGTGACCCAGCAACAAGAAACTCACTTCATCTTGTTGAACCTCATGGAACTGGCCTCTATCCATCAATGCAGCCTGTCTAAATCCCTGTGAAGAAGCTTCCTAACCCCCAACAGATCAACATTGCCACACAAATGGGTGTCATCCACAAACTGACCGATCCCCTTGTCCAAATCATTGATAAAGACATTAAATAGGACTGAGGAATCTTATTTGTGACCAGCCACCAGTGCGACCTGGCCATTGAGCCAGTCTTCTACCCAGTCAAGAGAACACCCTTCCAAGCTGTGAGAAACCAGTTTCTCCAGCAGAATGCTGTGGGAAATGGTATCAAAGGCCTTACTAAAGACAACATACACAGCCTTTCCCACATCCATTCAGTGGGTCACGTTATCATAAAAAGGTATCATGTTGGACAGGCAGGACCTGCCTTTTCTAAATGTGTGTTGGCTGGGCCCAATCCCCTGGTTGTCAGCATGTGCTGTCTGAGCACACTCAAAAGATCTGTTCCTTAGCCTTTGCCAGCACTGAGATTAGGCTGACAGGCCCAAAGTTCTCCGGATGCTCCTTCCAACAGTTTTTGTCACATTGGCCAACCTACAGTTATCTGGGCCCTCCCCAACTATCCAGGACAGCTGATAAATGCTGCAAAGTGGCTTGATGAGCTCTTCTGGTAGGTGTCTCTGTACCTTTGAGTGAATCCCACACAGCTTTATAGACGTGGGCCTGTCTCAGTGGTGTAGCAGGTTATTAAATAGTCCCCTTGTGTTTTTGATAATAGGACATTAGCTGACAGCCCCAGAAACACTTCCAAGCTAGATGAACAATCATCCCCATTATTTTTCAGCTACACATGCAGATGCTCATAGCAATTATGCAAGGGCTCCTAGGAAGGTGGAACAGTCACAGAGGAGATGCAACTGCTCCAACAGGTGAAAGTTTTTGCCATTGACTCCTATCCCTTAAATCAGTCCCTGTCCCAGGAATGCAAGGGTGCAATTTCAGTAGTCTCTCTACTGAACTCCCATCATCTGCACATTGTTGATTTCATAATCGTACAATATCCTTATGGATGTTGGAAGGTACCCATGGAGATCATTAAATGGAATCCCTGACTCCATGTTGGGCAACCTAAAAGTTAAATCATATATCTAAGAGCATTGGCTATTTCCCTTTGAATATCCTCACAATTGGGGGGACAATAATTTCTTTGGGGGAGCTTGTTCCACTGCTGGATCATCCTCTTAGGGAAGAATTTAGTAATTGGTTTAGCTGTTTCTTCATGTCCTATCACTAACCCCAGAGATAAATGACCAGCACACACCTATCAAATTGTAAATAATTAACAGTAAAGTTAGCTTATATTTTACATTAAATTATTGAAAGTGCATTAACAATAGAAAGTTCCTTAGTCATCCATGAAGCAACTTTAAATCCAGGAAAAAATCCAGCAAAGAAATATGGAGAGGTGTTTTTGAAAATTTACCCCACTATAGTTAAATGTATAAAAAGTAGAGATGAGGATTTTAAGACTGAAGGGAAGATGATGTATCACCACCATCTATTAGCAACAGATGAAGATGAAGAATCAGCAATAACATTCTGCCCCTGGAGACCTGGTTTGAAAATGCCTAATACATAAAAAAAATTCTGTTTTTTGGCTTCCCCATTTAGCTAGCATTTGCACCATTAAACACACACATATAAAAAACAAACAAACAAACAAACAAAATTAACCAAACAAAAAACCCCAAAAAACAACAAAAAACCACAAACAAACAAAAAAACCAACTCAAAACCAAAACAAACAAACAAAAAACCCAAAAAAAACCCCAACAAACAAACCCACAAAAAAAAACCCCAAACCCAACCAACCAATAAAAACAGTAAGGAAATAAAAGACAAAATTACTTAACATGACTGTCAGGAGGCAGAGAGTTATCAATAGCAGGGTAGAAGAATAGGAGGAATATGGCTGGGCAAATCTGAAGTATATTGGCACCTGTCTGCAGTGTGTTGAGCTATTGATGCTACTAATTTCTCATTTTTAGGAGTCCCACATCTGTTGTGGTTTGTTTCCATTAAGATGGTTTTTCTGTTGATCCCCATTGTAGTGGTTTGGTCCCTAGTCGTTTTCCCCTGCCAATCTGCTAGACAGACAATACCTCTTGTCTCTGCTTATCAATCTCCTGGTGCACTGTCCTTCTGTTCTGGAAGATTTTGTGTTATTCGGGGTGCTATTGGAGTTTCAGAATCGTACCCTCCTCTATTGTTATCTCATTGGTTCCCATCCTGTCATCCATTCCCCTAAGCCTTCCTTTACCTCCTCCCCACTGGTCAAGGCTTTGTCTCCTCCCTGAGCTCCTCCTCCCTTTATTCGTTCTGCTTTGTTCGTTGTTCACCGTGCCTTGTCCCCTTTGTGAAATGAACCCTCCTGGAGACTCAAGCCATTGGACCTCCTCTCATTGTTTATCTCCACCTCAATGCAGGCCACTAGCTACTGTGGGGCTTATGCTCCATTGAGACGCTGCCTGGGTGCTGTGTTTCCGGGCTGTGTCCCTGCTCTGCGTGGTGCCAGTGGGGTGAGCTAGCTGTGGTTGGGTGGGATTTCCCCCACTGCTGCATAAGACATCCAGTACAAAATCGTGTACTACAAAACCTGTAAAGCTGTTGCACCAGAATGGGATGAGGGCCTGTGGTAGCTCCTGCTGCGAATGGCCTATGGCCAACAGGGACAGTGGGCCAGTCTGGCTGCTTGCATGTAAAATAAAAGCTTCTGTGTTGGGTTACTGTGGTTGCTCACAATGGGTGAGATTGCTGTGGCACTGCCTTGATGTTAGACAGAAACCTTCTGATGATGGCTCCTGGGCGGCTTTTCCTGACCCCTGTAATCTTAGCTAACGGATGGTACTACCAATTTCCACTGCTAGCAAAGAAAATAATTAAAATTCTTTTACATTGGACACTTCAGACTACAAATTGTGGTAAAAAGAATTATAACTAATTTAAAAATGCAGCAATCTGCCTCAGCATAAAATTTCATTACAGAAACTCCATACTGGACAACATTTTGTTTTTTACATTCTAGCACTAGAGATGATGCTGAAAGTGAAGGAAATATCTTGTTATATTTTCACCATATGACCATTTTTACTTGGTCCAAAGGAGAGCTAACATCTATTTAAGTTTTTCTTGCCTTCAAACAAAAGGTTGGGGTGTGGATGCATCTATTGCTCTGGCAAACTGCAGGTGAGGGGAAAGTACTTGAGTAGTAATTAACATTGGAGGGTTGAAAGGGAATTGCTAAATGCCTACTTGTTTGTTAGAAGACAGTATCTATAATGATTCAGGGTCTGAGGGGGGTCAGCTGATAAAGAACAGGTTTTGGTGCACTATAATTAGGGAAATAGATTGAAATGCATTTACAGATTTTTTTTTTTTTCCTTTTTTACTTTTTTTTTTTTAAGATAGAAGTGTGCATAATCATTAAAAAGCTTTCTTATCATATATGACATAAAGGTCAGGTCAAGAAACAAGGAGATATTTATTATAATCTGAAAACTGGTATAGTAGGGCACATCCAAAGTGACAGGTAGACAATTTCTCTGGCCTGGAACTTTATACCAATAACTGGTTCAAGAAAATACTCATCCTGCAGAGAAGCTAGAAATTATAATTGGAATAAGATTAATTGTTTCAGATTAATGCACTGCATGTACAGAATAAGTAGACAGACTCAGCTGACCTGAAAGATTGAAAACAATTCAGTCAGTTGCCCTACAGCTGTCCAGTATGCCACATAACCAATGATTGACAGGATTGGTTTTTTTTTTTTTTTTTTTTTTTTTTTTTTTTTTTTTTTTTTTTTTGTTTTGTTTTTGGTTTTGTTTTGTTTTTGTTTTTTTTTTACTGTTTAGTCTTCTTTTTATGAGCAGGAGACTGGACCATACTGGGAAATGAAGGTTTCAATGACCAAATTATAGTTTCATTTCTACAGAGTATCTCTCTTCAAATGATTTGATACTCTCCTTGAGGCACTGCATCTGGATCTACTGGGAATTCCACAAATAAATGTTTCTTTTGACTCAACACCTCCTCTTCTCAACTGTCTTCCACTTCTGGACCCACTAGGAATTCCACAGTGGGTGTTTCTTCTCTGATACAATCTCCTTCTCTTCAAGCTGTCTCACTCATTTTCATCCTCTTGGCATAAGATTTGAGCTGGAAAAAACATGGGTAGAAAAATCAGACTTTAAAGACTTCTGAATTGGCTCCCCTCAGAACCACGTAAAGAAATAATTTCCAGCTAGAATTAGTTCAATAACTATAATTTTCCATATATGTCCAAGGTACAATGGCCACAAGAAAAATTCTTCAACAGGCATTTACAGGCAATTAACTATACAGGAAATACCAAAAAATGCTGCAACAGGAATCATGCCAAGTCAATTAAATCAAAAGAAAAAACTGGAATAATTCTAAAGCTTATGCTTAAAAGAAAAAGCTAGTCATGATGAAGGCATAATGACATGGATTTAGTAGTTATTTACTGCATGTATTTTTTTTCAGATTTGTGTTGTCATATTGATATAGGATAGTGCCCTATTCTGTGTTTTTTGTGGGGAAATAAGTCTTGTTTTCAGTGGTGCTGTGAACCATTTCCTAACCGAAGTCATGGTTCTAGAGACTCCTCACCTATCCCTTAAAACACTACTAATTGTCGCAATTAATAGTTTGCATTTCAAAATTAGTAATTCAACATTAGCATAACTTGGAATCCAGTGTTCTTGCTCTGGCAAGAGTATTTTCTACTTACTCTGAGGGAATATTTTCTTGCATAGTGTGTCAGTGCTTACTGGTTGAGGAAACTGCATATGCATTGTGCAGGTGGAGATCTGCACAAGCAAAGACTGACCTACCTCAGAAAATCTAGTAAAATAATTTGTGGATCTCATGACTTCTTTTTGTCATTTTGAGACACAAAAATATAACATGGTGAACTAAACAGTTCTTTCCTTAAATAACCAGTTTAATGATAAAAATGTAGAATTAAATAAGAAACTTAGTTCTATATCTAGCAGTAGTTTAACTATTCCTCAATCAAAAGTAGATAATAATCTTTTCTACAAAGGTATTTAAAAAGAGACGAATCTTTCTTTTAAGATTAACCAAGGGTAAAGATTCTATTTAAGAATTACACCACAAAGGACTTATGAGATCAGAAGAACTTTGTAAAACACTCTGCAAGGGGAAAAAAAAAAGATACATTTGCAATTTCAAATCCCAGTAAATGTATTCTGGAATATCTTGTCACAATGTCAAAAGTAGAAAACCTTAAAATTTTGGAAAATTACTTATAAAGATGGAAGCATAGCACCCTTTCTTAAGCTAAAACAAGCAAAGCAATCTCATGAAGGTTCTGAGAAAATGAAAGGATGACTGTCATAGATACTTTAAATTGGGCAAGCCATGACAAAAATACGTTTTCCTCTTTCCAGAAGAAAAGAAAATAAAATGTTCAGCAACAAACAAGCAGCAGCATGCTTTGATCTCAGTCAACCTACAGTATAGCTCTTTCCTGTTCATGTCTGCCAGCAAGCCACTAACAACAGCAATCAGACGTAACAAACAGAAGCCGAGAGGAACATCAAGAAAAAGCACCCTTCTGCTTCAGTGACACAGAGATGAATTTTGCAATATTGGTGATAGCAAATGAGATTAATATTTTTATCATCATCACTTTTATATGATTTTACTGAATTGTTTATAGTATACTGATGGCTTTTCCTGTTAGTAAACTGCCTTTGATTTACTTTTGTGAACAAGGAGGCTTATGCTAAACTTGACAAACAGGAAGACTACAAGATTCATTTCATTCAATATTCTTGATGTTTATTTCGTCTCAAGATTTTCCTTAAATATTCCTTCTGAGAATGTAGGATGGATCTTGTCCCTCAGCCTTAAAGACTTAAAAATTATGCTGCTAATGCTGAGCATCTGTTAATTTTTGGAATAGGTTTCTTGAATTTTTCCAAAAGCCAGTGCACTAAAACAGTGCAGGCTCTACTGAAGGCTTCCACACCAAAAGACATTAAAAACATTATAACCAAATGATTCTGTGTCCAGGATCATCTCTTTTTTTTATTTTTCTTTTCTTCTTTAATAAGCATAAAGTCATTATTGAGATTAAGGACCACCTTTGTTTATTTTTCTACTTTTTTTTCTTTTAACCATTAAAGCATGGTAGAGGTCTTCTTGCACAAATCACTCTCTAAGTCATTAAAATGCAGCTAACAATGTTTTCCTTCCTTTACATTATGAATTATGTTTGGTCTTTTAAGATAAAAATGCTTGTTTGTCAGATTGCCATGCAGCATGGATCATGCTGATGTTGCATTTATTTTGTTTTAGTAATAGAGTGAACTGATCTAAGTCAATGGAAAGATCATAATCAGCTGTCTTGCAACTACAACAGTACTGTTAGCATGATAACAATAAAAACCAACAACATTTAATTACGATTTGGTAGTTCTAGGTATTGCATCTGACCTGTGATCTTTTGCAGGTTACCAATAAAAAGCAATGCTTTTGCATTGCATGCTTGAGGCTGGATTCTTCAGATGATTACATCTGAGTAAGAATAATATGTTGATAAATTACCAGGCTAGTACAGCTGAATGCAAGAAGATGAAAGTAACAGTGACTTCATATTTGGCAGGCACAGTGTCTTCTGACACCAATAACTTGCATTTAAGTTACTACCCAGTACTGACCTAAAAAGATGGTTGTGAATTGCTTCCTGCTTTAAGCTTTTTTTTTTTTAGGCATCCATGTAAAATTCAAAATTCATGCCACTCATTTTCTCAATGTTTTTGTAGTCTACATACAGTTTACTGAATCCTTAAATGCCATAAGGTAAAATAAACTCTTCATTATTTTCTCTACAGTTGAAACTGACTGAGCGGTAAGGTTTGTGCATGTTATTGCAGTCACATCCAAGGAAGCCATTCTCACCATTTTCTGAAGGACACAGAGATAAAGGAAAATTAGAATGCAACTAATTAAACATACCTGATAATAATAATAATAATAATAAATTTGCTTTTGAATATCTGTAAGTAGCTTTGGTTTCTCTGCCCCCATTAATAGTTTTTTTTTTCTGGTCAGGTACACTATTGATTGTTCTGCGCTGAAACTATTTTTTTCTCATTAGCT
>VWYO01026449.1:0-39377 GCA_013400275.1 Rhadina sibilatrix | reverse complement strand
TACCTTAAGTTGGGCCTGTTTTGTGTTTTTCTCCTATCTCACAGCAGAGTGAACACTGAAACCATCACAAAATTGGTGCATTGGCTGGGAAACAGTCAAAATTGGCAAAAATGAAACTGCTACACAATCTTAAAATTATAAAAGAACTAACAAAATTCTGTGAGACAGGGACCATAAATAAGCTGGCAGAGATTTTAGAGGAAGTGGGAACATAATTTAAAAAAAAAAAATTTAAATGCACTATATGATTATCTAGCAATAGGCTGTGGTTGGTTGTTTAGTTATGACTGCAAAGTTGTTTTCATCCAGAAACAATAAATTACTACATTCAACAATAAAAGAAACAGACCATTTGAGATACCACTGATTTGCAGTGATGGTTTTCCTTTGATTTCCTCTGTAACACATATTAAGCTCTGGATTGGGCAATAACCCAGACTACTGTCCAAGTGTTGTCATTAACCATCACCTGATTCAGTAAAAGAAAATTAGAGAATATGTATCTGGTTAATTGTGTAATGAATTAAGTAGAACAGTTAACTTACTGACGGTATAGTACATTATAGTATTATTTCACAGAAGTTCAGCGTTAATTGACCATATCATCAGTTTACTGTAACAAAGACACATGCATTATTTATGGTAGCTGCATTACCATGAAAATCCAGTGAGACTTTACACTGACATGAATAATACCATGCATAATACCACTTCTTCACTGATACCTGTGGACCCTCGTTGCTGCTGGTAAATGGAAAGAAATGAGAAGACAATTGAGACAAAAATTGTCAACTGTTTTTGTAGTTACATGATGCCATACTGAATCTAGAATCTTTGTATTCTCAAACCTGTGAAAGCCTTTAACAATTCCAAATAACCAAAGAAAGAATTTAGGGTTTGGGCAAGACATGGAAGAGCTCAAGTACTCTTCCCCAGAAATCTTTACTAAGCTCTTCAATTTGAAGATATACAGTCAAATTAGACTCATGACAGAAATAAACCAATCTGGTTTAAAAAAAGACTACATCAAATGTACATCAAACCACAAATTCATGAAATAATACCCTCCTTATGCTTCCCCTGTCCTGAACCCATGGCAGTCACCAGGGTTGTCAGCCTCTGCCTGAGCAGAGTTGTAGAAGTGCTGTTCTCTAGCTCCCCACAGCTCTGCCCTGCCTTGCAATGGGTCCATGTCCATCTTCAAACTCAGTCCGTCCTCAAGGAAGGTGCCATATAGCTCCTGAGGCTGGGACCCCGCAGCTGCCCCACTCCTCACTGAGCTGTTGTGGTGCTGGGCTCTTGGCACCCCTGAGGCAGGTGCTGGCCCTCAGGATGCTCTGATGCTGCCTTCAGTCTTGTGTCATGCTGAATGAAAATGCAGTCTGGGAGATTAACACTCCCAAATTACTGTGGATAGAGATACGAAGTTGTGGCAGATTACACAGGAAACCATTACAATCTTACAGATATATAAACAGCTACACCTCCATTTCATGCATTTCTCATTCTCTTCACAGTGTGAATTTTCATCAGCACCACCGAGGATAATTAGCAGGCCCCAGACACAGGTCCAAGGAGGGGTTCCTCTCAGGTACTGTGGTCTCTTTATAAACCATTATTTTATGACAAAGAAGACAAAAGTACTATATATACACTCAATAACAAACTTTTTTTTTTTTAAATCAAATAGCTGCCTGATGTTTTGTCTAAAAGCAAGAATATTTCTCCAGGGTAATTAAGTATACAAATAGTCTCTAATTAAAAAAAAAAAAACAAACATGTATAAGTGAGGTATCACCTAATTATTACAAGCAAAATGTTTAGCAATAGGCTACATTTCTGATAAGTAAGCATTGCTTTGGTGTAATCATGGAAATGTGAACTCTGCTTTTCAGTGACTATGCTTCAATTCTATAAACCATGATGAAATTTGTTACATATGTTTTAAAAATCATCTTTTACATTTAGGAAATTATGTTCTTTAAGCCCTTTGAGAAAGTTTAATATTGTAATAGATACAGTGCAGCATTGCACGCTGCACAGTGTAGTGGGATGGCAATTCAAAGAAATGTCATTATTGCTACTCCATGCCTATGTCATGCATTGCCAAATTAAAATTAGTCTTTTCTGAACTTTTTACTACCAGGAGTATTTTTAACACTACTGTCATAAAGATGGAAATCACCCAGCAGAGAGGAAAATGGAGCTTAGCAGTGAGTAAGAGAGTACCCTTTGAGTTCCCTCCCACCAGAGCATGTGTAATACTCTTTTTTCAACCTCACAATGATTACAAGAGAGATAAAGAGAGACTCAATCCTTTTGGCAAAAAATGGCTAGGAAGCATGAAGATTAAGAAATGCTGTCAGAAATAAAACACCAGGGAATCCTTTCAGAGTAGGGCAAAGGAAACCAAGCAAGAGAGAGTAGGTCCTGCAAATGATCTTGAGGAAGACAGCACACACTCAGCTGAGACAGCCAGACTGTTCCACTTTCTTCAGAGAGAAAGCAGTTTGCCATGAACAACTGGAGAAACAAAGGCTCACTGGAGCCACATTTTTATAGCCTCAGTCAAAAACAAGCACAGCTAACAAAAATCCAGCTCAAAATTGCCTGAGAGGCTTTCCATCCCTTGTTGCAACAATGCTTGTGAAAGTTATACAGGAGGTTCCAAGAACTGAAGAGCTGAAAAAGCATATTTAGAATCATGTCTTTCTAGTATCAAAAAATGACAGATGTTAAGGATCCTTTAAATATTAAAATGGATATACCTTGGTAAAACCTTATATTTGTAGCATTAGCTATGATTGAAAAAAAAAGTATAAATATATTTGCATATATATTTATACATGTAGTTTATACATGTATTTTATGTGCACATATCCATTTAATGATGAAGCTGTTGAATCAATCTTTGGGGGCTTTGTGAAGAGGATTTTAACCATCCAAGGTTTTGAACAGAAAAGCTGGAAACTAAAATTTCAGAGACAATGAAAGATTTAGACCTGACATACCTCTGATGGGATAGCAGAGATTAGCTCTTTTATTTTACAACATTTATAGAACAGTTTGGGAATTTATTTTTTTTTTTCATATAACTGAATATCTAAGAGCAAAAAATTGCAAAGTTGTAGTAGTGAAAATATATAGAATGCATGCAAAGAACCAGAAGTAATTAAAATGTAATTCATTAAAATGGAATAATTTCTGGTCAGAATTTTTCAAATAAAGGACTTTTTGCAAATGATTTATAAAAGGTATCAATAGATTAGGTATTCACACTGTATTCATACTGTAATGTACATTACATTACATTACATTACATTACATTACATTACATTACATTACATTACATTACATTAACAGATAGATAAATCCCACCCTCACTTTGGGTAGCAGTAGAAGCAAAATCTGTGACTTAAAAAAAATGGAAGAATCAAATAATGAGTTTAAAGCAAGATTATGGAGAGAGACGAGATGAGGTTATCTCATTTGCAGAGTTGCTAATTGGGGATTGAGCAAGCTCTCTCTCTCCTGGAGAGAAAGGAGTATGAGTCTTTCAGAGCAGTGAATGCAGAACTCTGCTTGAAAAAAATCCACAAGTTAGAAATGGGACAATGCCTTTGCCAGACACATATGCAAAAAAGAGTTATAAAAAAGGACAAGACCTGACATTGAAATTTTACCCTGAACTTCATAAAGATTAAATAGTAACAGAATGAAAATGTAATGCGTTAAAATATGATTTGAATGGATGGTTTTTCTCACCATTTTACAGTAGGAATTTTCATAGTGCATTAATTATCTCTGAATCTGGTATATGACATGGAGAAGATGCCTTAAGATGTGTGCTTCCTTTACCTTAGCTTTTTATATGCTTTTTATAATTCTTTACATGCATTCTGGGATCTTCAATCTTGTGAAATTGCTTACCTGCTCTAGGAATTAAAGGATCATATGCCCTCCCTAGGTATTTATATGATCTATAATTTATGGACATATATGGACAAAAGTAAGACAAGACTTTACAATCTCCAAATCATAATGTCAGTGGGTCAGGCTCTTTCCAGTTTTCATTGACTCAAGAGAACTTGCTTTAATCAGTTGATCTCACAAAATGTTACCTAAAATGTAAATGCAGAAGTCTAAATTTCCATCTACAATGTCTCATTTGCCCAATGTTTAATATTTCAATTTTGCCAGCAAGTGGCTTATTTCATTTGTACTTTTTAGTCTTTCTTCTTCTTTCATTTTCTTCGAGTTATCTGAGAGAGTTGACTTAATCTAATTCACTATTAAAAAATAAATAAAATACTTTTAGAAAGCCTCTCCCCTGGAACACTGTGCGCCTCTGGCCAGAAGTGCAGCACTACCAAGTAAACCTGCTGGTATATGGCAATGTCAGTAACTCTGAGGACAAATGTTTAGTCCTGAATAAGAAACACATCTTACGTAGTCAACAGAATACCTCCATCTGTTTTGCCCAGTGTAATAAATACTGCTACTTCTGACAAATATGAGGACCATTGCTTCTGTTGTGGACACTGTGATATGAATGTTTTTTATTTGGAGTACAAATTTCTCTCCCTTGTATTTATTTCCTAACAGCTGAACAGCAAGGCACAGCTAAAAGAAGTCAAAAAATACTAAAGTTTTCCTCAAAACATACTTTTATACAACAAAAAACTCAATTTAATAACAATGTCTTTTCTATGACAGGATGCATTACTATTTGCTTGCAATTCTTGCATTTTCGTAAGAGAAAAAGTAATTTAATATTTGTAAGAGAAAAAGTAATTTAATATTTTTCTTCTGCAAAAAGTTTAGTCTGTCTTTCATCTTTCAGCTTTTTTTTAATGAAAAATTAGGNCTG
The DNA here is from genome assembly GCA_013400275.1 of Rhadina sibilatrix. NCBI lineage: Eukaryota > Metazoa > Chordata > Aves > Passeriformes > Phylloscopidae > Rhadina > Rhadina sibilatrix. The sequence continues at coordinate 34,507 of VWYO01026449.1, read as the reverse complement.
GCCCATTGTCTGCACCTGGGTTTCCATGGAAATGCAATGGTTCAGCGAGTGCACCTGTAGGCAACGACATCCACCTCGGCCAGGCCAGAACTGCCGTCTTGGGGGTTTAGGTTTTAGTCCCATTCCCTTTTGGGGTCTTCAATCCTTGGTGATGATCATAAGGCAGATGAGAAACTTAGGGACCGTCTCTTACATAGCTGTATCACACCAACTTTTTAATACTGACATATCTATATATGCCATGGTATTTTTCCTGGCAAAATGTAAAAAAAAAACTTAAACTGGGACAACACCCCAGATTTCTCCTTGTAGTTAAATTATACTTAGATTCATTTTTTTATCTTATAGACAAGGAATAAGGCCAGTAACACCTGCCTAGAAAATGAAAAAAATGTAAAGAACAGGCTTAATTTTAGAAAATGCACATTAATTTTCTCACACTTCCCCTACAATGAAGTTGAAATGCTACAGCATAGTGCTATAGTCACTTTGTCAGAAGAAGTCAAAGCTGCCCCTAGAGAGAAAGAGAACCAATATTTTGTGGAAGTTCTAAAACTCTCAGATAAAAGGCAGCAGTTACTGGAAGCATTTTTTTTCATTTTTGATGGTAACATGTATAAGGGACCTTGAAAAAAAACAGGAGTCACCAGTAAATTCTGAAAGACTCTGCAGCTGTCTACCGTTTTGCTTATTGGGAAGAATGAAGAAAAATGAGTGCAGTTAAGTGAAAGACAAACCTTTATGTGCCACATGTTTGCATTCCATCTGAAGGGAATATCTTCCCTAAAAATACAGAAAGATCAGAAAGTAAAGTATTCATTGAGGAGAAACTCTGAGACCTCAGCAGAGACCACATAAACATCAATCACTCTGCCTCATTGTTAGAGGCTATCAGTCAATTAGGGGCAAAAAGGAAATGTCAAAGGCCTGCCTTCTTATAGATGCATCCCATGACACTCTTCTGTTTTTTTGCAAGGGCTATGACTTCAAAAATATTGTAGGCCATATAGTTACCAATACTCATATTGGTGTTGCCAATAGGCAATTAGCTAAGAAAACTGCTCTCATCACTGAATTTGGGAAGCTAATTTTTTTAAAGTGTGTTTATGTAATGACAGATAAATAACATCTACCTAAACTCAAAATGCTTCATCTCCCATCAGATGTACATGAGGAAAGTGGAGGGGTTCCATTTTAAGAAGCGGTGAGGGAAAAATAGATGAATGAATGAATGAATGAATGAATGACAGAAAAGATCATTTGGAGATACAATTAAACCTGCCACGAGAAAAAAGTCAGAAATTCTATTTATATCTCCCCAATCTCCCAGCCTGGGAGAAGGGAAATGAAGATGTTGTAGCCTCCCTCTAGCACCTTGACAGTAAAATAATTATCTAACAAATTAATAGTTTAAAAATGCCTCTGCTCATAAAATAGCAACATTTGTACTGATCTGTACCTTACAAAGTTCACCAGACTTGGGGACCAAAGGGAACTGAAGAGAAGAATGTTGGCCCCTTATGCTGCTACTTTGAAAGTAAAAGTAGTCATGATAATAAACCATCCCTCTTTGGTTGCAACACAGATGGAGGGTGTTGTAGGCATGTGAACATAGCTCTAACAAATATACTGAGTACAAATGTATAAGTCTCTCAGGTTTTTCAGCTCTTTTTCTGTATAATTAAAAAAAAAAATCTGATAGTAGTTGTGATCTAGATAAATCAATGCCCATCATCCCTCTGCTGAGATTCTCTGAAAAAAAGAACAGAATTTCATAGGTATTAACAATGTATGCATACTTACATTGAATGAATGATAAATAGAAAAACAATTTAGAATTAGAATCAAAAAATTACAGAATGGTTGAGGAAGAGACCTCTGAAGATCATAGGGTTCAAACACCCTGCTCAGGCAGGGCTACTTAGAACCCCTTGTTCAGGATGTTTTTCAGACAGCTTTAGAATATCTTCAAAGAGGGAGGTTCTCCAACTTCTCTGTGAAACCTGGGCCAGTACTATGTCATCCTCCCAGTAAAACAGTGCTTGATTGTCATAGAAGGACCTGGGTTGGAATAGATCTTAAAGATCAATGGTTGCAACTCCCCTGCCTTGGGCAGGAACACTTTCCACTAGACTGGGTTTCTCAAAGCCCCATGTAACATGGCCTCAAACACTTCCAAAAAGGGGACATACAAAACTTCTCTGGGTAACACAGACAATGTTCAAAGTGACCCTCCCATCTCTCTGTGCACATTGTATCTTTTCCTGCCACTACACAGCACTGAAAAGAGTTTGGCTGCACTTTCTTTACAACCCCTCTTCTAACATTTGTACACATTGATGAGATTCCTCTTGAGCCTTCTCTTCTCTAAGATGATCAGTTCCAGCTGTCTGCAGCCTTTCCCCATAGGAAAGATGCTTCAGTACCTTATTCGTCTTCATGGCCCTGTTCTGGATTCTTTTCAGTATCAATAGCATTGACTTTTTTCTGAACTTGTAGTTTAGTATTTCCTTGCGTTAACTTATTGAATTTCTGCAGGTTACACTAGAGTTTTCACAACATTGTGTGGATTTGGTGGATTGTTCTGAAATATTGCTGGAAGTAACAAGGCTCCCGTGGGCATCCATCCATCCTGTTTGCAAAATGCATGGCACTTTTTTATTATTTTATCTCTTCATTTCACTCTGCACTGCCCTAGGCTCTGAAAATTTAACTAAGCCCTGCTCTGTCAAGCAACAAGAACATTTACACTGGGCATCTAGGAGGAGGAAATTCTGAAAAACATGTTCCTACACCATGATTTTATTTAAAGAATGAAGAGCTACTTCAGCTCTATATTGAATTGGTCAACGAGCCTCCAGTGCTTAAAATGGGTCAAACAGCCTCTACAGCAGTATCACAAGGCTAAAATAAAGACAGATTTTTCCTGAAATCTTCTGTAGCCATTGCCAGTTGTAATCTGTTTTACATAATCAAAGGGATGAATTTTTATTCAGAAAGCATTTTTAGATCCCTCCAAATCCCAGTCACAAAAACTGACAAAATAGACAAAGAGATAATTTAAAAAAAATTGCCCTTGCTATAAAGAATTAGATACCTGCCTTTGATCCAATTCAGTGATGATAAAAAACACACTGAAATGGTCTGAAGTCTGCAACAAGTAGGAGGAAACATCAAGTGACTGTTGGCTGTCTGTGGGAGATGTGATAACATGAGGTGATAAAACCTCTGACTCAATGAGCTCTGCAGAACATGCATAAACCACAGAAAAGTGGATTACGGGAACAGAAAGCAGTGAAAAATAAAATCAAAAGGAAGACCTGATTTAACAAAATTGAAGAATACCAGAATAGCAAAAGAAACACCATGAGAAATCGAAACCCCTATGTCATCCCCCAAAATCTGATCAAACCTCATTCAGCCACTGCTTTGCTTCTCTGTAGCAGATGTAGCACCAATTTGACAAGTACATATTCTGTAGCTCTTGACAATAAACTCACATATTCATTTATAGTTTAAAGCACCATGGTAAGACAGAATTACTATTCACACTCTTTGTAAGGGCTCTCTTGTCTACTGTCTGAAATAACCAATTATTAGAGACTAGCCACTACAAGCTAAACTAGAGTTCCATAATTTATTTTGTATAAAGATACAATGCCCATTTCAAATGTTTTTAATTTTATGATTGTGATGGTCTATATGATTTTTTTCCATCTGTAAAGTAGAATATCCGGTGAAAGGGGAAGGAAAAAAAGAACATTAAAAGCAATAAATATTATTACAGCAAGGTTTATTTTAAGGAGCGAAAGCTGTTTACTCCTCTCCCTATTTAACTTTTTCAGCTGGTGTCTCCATTTACATTCAAAGAGCACAAAAACACAAACGCATGAAAATTTGCACAAATCATTACAATCAGCTCTTCTGAATACACTTTTTTTTTTTTTTTGTATTCTCATTACACTTGATGTTTAAACAGATGCTGTTTTTGCAGGCAGTCCCAGTTGCTGTCATACATCTTGCACGGAATTACATAGACATGTAAGAAGGTTTCATGAAAGTATAAAAGATAAAATCAAAATAATGCTTACATTATGAGTTCTGAAGGATCAGGACTCACAAGGACAGAAATACTCCCTTAAAAATGGTGACTGTCAAAACAATATATTATTCAAGAAAATTTATAGCCTGGACAGACCAGAGTATAAGCCAGGAAGAATAATCACAAAACCTGCAACAGTTCTGTCCTCCTAAGCATTCTACTTATTTCATAACTAAATCTACAAAGTAGGAAAAATGAATACACATGACTCTATATTAAGCATTTCAAGAATGGAACACAAACATTTGCAGTAGGTAACTACCTCCCATCCTCTTGCATAGCTGAGATGCATGCACATATGCCATATTTAATCACACTTTTTCTTCCTTGAGCTGTTACAGATTCCTTAGAAAACCTGGCAACGTCCTAGGAAAAACTTGCCTCTAATTTCACATGTGCTTACAGGAAAGCCAAATTCATGTGAAGGCACCTATTTGACCCTCAGTGATTTTGAAGACATTTTTACATAAACTTCATTCTTCAGAATGCACACAAGAGCCAATGGTAATTAATTTTTCTTTCCCAAGGTTCAACAGGTCAAAGTAAAGCTGCATGATCTGTGACAAAAAGAGTGACTTAGGATTTCCCAGTATAATTTTTTACTCCAAAATTTCTATGAATAATATGGTTTAATCATGAAGAATGAAGTCTATGCTGGTGTAGTGATTATGTTTCAGCAGAAGTTATAGCCTCTATCCTGTCTACACAATCCAGTTTATATTTATGAAATTCCTAGTTTTCCATGTTTAAGAAGGCAAAAAAACACAACCAAATTTCAACTATCTTCAACCAAAAAAAATGGCCTTCAATCAGGAGAGGCTTATCCAACAAAATCGTACCCCAGTTAGTTAGAATCAAGAGACCATGGTCAAGTACTTGCAGTTCCATGAGAATCCCCTCTGTAATAGCTTCCAGTGTATCATCATTACTGAAGGTCATGAAAGATGGAAAATTTATATAGCACTAAGCATAATATAATTTCTAAAAAGACATAATGTGTTAAAAAATAAGAAATCAGAGGCAGCCCTTAAAATACAGGCCTTATGCTCCTACAATACAGAAGCAGCAGTGTGAACGAAGGTTGTAATACATGAGAAAATTGAGGTGTTGTCTGTATTGACATGAGCCAGAAACAACCATACACAACAGTACCGACAACACAGACATTTAGTTTTTTTCCTATCTGGATATTCCAATCTGCAATTTTTTTCTGAGGGACAGAACTGTCATGGTAAAATTATTAAAGAAAATTGTGGGCATTCTTTTCCTCAGCAGATTACTATCATAAAACAAAATTTGGCATTAATAAAATGTATTTAAGAAATGATCTATATATATATATATCCAACAAATATTTGTCAATTGTTGCATTTCAATATAATTATCTCTTTAAACAGACATGAAAAACAGAATGTAGGCCTCACAAGTAATGAAATATTATTCCAGGGGATGTTTCATGGCATTCCACTAATCAATCTAACCCTCCCCGAAACCAGATTGTTTTTTCTGTGATGCAGGTTATAAACTTAAATACTTGAAATTCAATCATTTTGAGCCTTGTTGTTGAGACATGAAAAAAATTACTTCAGATCACCCACTGAATCATTTGACAATGGTGTTTCTTATTGTCACTTCATGACACATGGCATTTGTAATCAGCTCACCATGTGGGGCTTAAAATAAGTAGCTATTATTTATCTCAGATGTATTTTTTGATATCTTCTTTCCCTATGAAACTTCTCTCCTGAATATCTGTATAGAATATATTCACTACAGTTCAAAATCCATATCCTAAGTGTAAGATAAGATTTAAAAAAACAAAAATGACAACTTATGCTGCTGGATATCCAATGATTCTCAGTCATCCATATAGCCATTATCTATTTCAAGTGACATGATCATTGAAAAAAAGCTCGCTGTGGCTAAAATTTTCACATATCTCTAAATGCTCTTTAATTTGTAGCAGAAATCCTGGCTTTCTCCCTGCCATTTTACTTCAGCTCTGCTTTTTTATTCCTCCTGGGTGAGGTTACTTGGAAACAACAAATTTCACAGAACCTGCTGGACATTTTGTGGAAAACACAAACTGTTTTCTGGACTCACAGAAAATAGCTTTTTCCAGCACAGGGGATGCACAAGGATCTATTGTGAAGCTAGTACTGAGTACACTATTAAGCCTAGAGTGTTTCAAGTGAGAGACATCTCTTTCTTTGTTTATTGCTTTTATTCTGAGTGCATAATCTCATTCATAGCTCAGAGATAAAGAAACCAATAGCAAATAATTCCGCCATCAGGTCTTCTGCACAGTACCTACTGAAATAGACACGACTGAGTCTGAATATTTCATACAGGAAAGAATCACTCAGCAATCCATTACTTCACTCTGCCACTGAGCTACCTGCAGTCCTCATTTTATCTCACTGAAAAATAACAGCATAAATCTCATCGTTTAATGAAAAATGCCACACAGCCTGGTCATAAAACTAAAACCAGATTGCAAACAAATTATAAAGAGAAAGTATATCATGTAACTATTTTATAAAATCATGCAACTTGATTTTCAAGTAGATTTTATTCTTGAATATGTTCTCAACAGATACAAAGTTAGTTTATCAGCTCTAGGTCTTTAGGATTTTCTAAACTCTTAGAATATGTTGAGAAGTAAGAAAGAAGACACAACATTCTATTAGTAAATTGTTTTCTTTCCTCAGGCTGTTTTCTTGCAAAATAGAATCTATTTTACACTACTCTGTATTAAAAAGCAATTTGCTAGCATTAAGCTGGCATATCTCTTCACAATTCTGCTCTACTAACAATAACTTTCGTCTTTCTAATGATTTCAACACCTTGTAATTGGCCTAAATCTGCACAATCAATGCATTCCCTCTGAGGTTAATGTAGTATTTCAATTAGTTCTTCAATTATAAACTGAAGGATAAGGAATCTCAATATAGCTGTCAGCAGCTCAAAATACCTTGCAGGTATATACAGATGTATGGAACTCTTAACAGAAATTAAAATGTTTCTGCTTAAATTTATTGATATTTTGTGAGTGTACACAAAGATCATATGTTTTAATTTTTTTTAAATTACATTAGATTTTCAAATGCCCTGTCGCTTATTAGAGGTTTGCATTAGCAAACCTAGTTCCCTTTAAAAAAAAAAAATGTTTTCTCTTTGGTCTGATTCAACTTTAATTTCATTTTTTGCAGCAGAAAAAAGACTGAATAAAACCAAAACAAAAACAAATAAATGAAAATAAACAAGTAAACAAACCACAAAAATTCCCCAACACATGAAGCCAATTGTTTTTACAGCAAAACTTATTAATTACACATGGCAATGGAAAGAGCCTTAAAGTAACAGTTAAAAGCTTCTGGTGCTAAGAATAATAAAAAGGTTATTCTCTTCATTACATACAACCAAAAAAAGAATTCTGTGGCAATTTTCTTGCAACCTTGTCATGTTCAAATTGTTCACAACATTATTTAAATACTTTACGTCATTTGTTGTGTGCTCTTCCCATTGGAAGGTCACCCTTTACCTTACTAACTTAATCTATTTTCTTCCCATTTCTAATTTAAGCATATTCAGGTCCATGTCATGAAATGTCCATATCTCAAGCTCCTTCTCTTCGTGAATAAACTTTCCTCTTTTCCATGCATTTATCTCTGTGCGTAACAGTCCAAAATCCCTCACAATTATTTTGTGCTATGTTAAACAAGCCACTAGTTTTCTGGAAAAACTTGCTCACTTTCTGTAACTGACTCACTCCCATGATTCAGGAAAATACATGGCAAGTATAAAGAAATACATGGAAAATATAACATCAACTATGTTAGAAGTTATTGTCTGTATAATCTATCCCTCACTGGTTCTTCTGTAGCCAAATTTGTGCATGGCCTACAGAGAAAGCAACTGTCATGACCCCTATAGTCAAATCATAGGTTCAACTAAGTTCAGGTTATTCTTCGTAACTTGTGCTGACTTGTGCTATTAAAAGTTTGCCCAGGATTTAAGTATTTTGTCTCTGTGCATGACAAGCTTTCTGTTTTGAAAAGATACGTATAAGCTACTTGTCATTTTCTATATGTCCTATGTGTTTCTGCATGTGCCTCCTCCACAAATTGAAACAGTGGCAGTTCAAAAGGGCAGCATGCAGATATCAAAACCCATTCTGCAAGAGACTTCATAGGACTATTTCACCAACTAATGCTGATGGCAAAGGACAAGCTAAGTAGTCCTTTACTGCTCTTTTATCAGTGCTTAGAAAAAACATGAAAGCCTATTTTTATTCATTCAGTAAAAGGCCTACAATGCCTAGTTTGCATACCTGCATGTTAACCAGAATAGCAGCCAATACAAAATTAGTAAATTCTTCTTTCAGCCTCAAGGTTATGAGTAAATGGAAGCAAAATAAAGGCATGTGACATGGTATTCCTCATGCTCCTTTCTCAACCAAGAACATAACTGCAAGCTTTGTATTTAACTCTTAACAGCTGACAGTGTTCTGAAATGCACCAATAAAAATACAGAATTGTAATAATTGAGGGTTGGTGCCATGGGTACTCTGAACTAACACAGTTGTCACAACAATTTCTTTGATCAGCAGTGCACAAGAACAATGTCACCAGCCTCATATCTGGCCATCCCTGACATTTTCTCCAGCCACAGGGATCCAGATATCTCCTTAGAGGGTTGGGCTCTTCCAATATGACAGTAAAAGCCTGGATTCCTCACCTCCTGGTCTCTGGCCTATTTCAGGAAAAAGGTATCAGCATAATCAAAGGAGGCATAAAAAGCTACTTTTGTGACTTATTACCAAATTTGCAACAGTTACTCTTTCACATTCTTTTTCCTTTATCAAATCTTCATGAATTGTATTGAAGTAATATCCATAAATATAACACAATATTTAAACTTGTTTGCAATCTGATAAAGTACATACACTTCTCTCTCCTATTCAAAAATCCTGATATGAAATTAACCCACTGTCCTTTCAGTATGAGTTGTAACTTCTTACCAGAAAATTGTGTATGTGAAATATAACTAAACCAGTAAAAATGACTCAATTCTCTTCTATGCCTCACTGCTTTGAAGGTGAGGAAATAATTTTTATATTGATTTCCCAACAAACCAAGATGATGACTAAAGAATTTCTATTTTAAAATTCTAATCTTGGAAATCTAATTTATATATATGTATATAAATATAAAAATATTTAAATATATTCAAAACATTTTCCCAAATATGAAAAAAAATAATTTTGTTACATAGGGTTTCATTTTTCTTTAAAAAGTAGTAGACTACATGAACCATGATGAAATCTGAAAAAATTATTCCCTTGGAATGCATTATGAAAGCTTAGAAAAAAAAGACATTGAAATAATATGGAAAATATAGTTCATCATAGAGAGAGAAATACAAAGTATAAAACTGTAGCTTGCTATGTTCAGAAAAGTTGTAAGGAAATTAAACTCTGTTCTAAAAACTTTTTAAGGACAATTCCTCCTCCTTAAGAGAAAAAAATTTGTAGAATCTCAGTGCTCTAGAGAGCAACGTGGCTTGTTATGATGTCTTCTTTTTTCTGAAATATTTTGTGCAATCTGGTTCTGAACATTTGAATGAGCAAAATATTCTAAGCATTAAATATTTCAGTAGTTTATTCTTGTATTTTAAATAACCGACAGGTTTGTTAATCTGGCTCATTAAAAGGATATCAAAGCATGACAATGGATTATTGTTCAGAGTTAAAAAGGGGAGAGTTTTCAAAAGTACAACTACTGTTATTGTTCTCTATTTTTTAATTAGGAAAGAATGTCTCTAATTTTTAATTAGAAAGTGAATGTAGATTTTGTAAATGAACATTTTATCTCTCTTCTCATGCCTTCTCCACTCAGAACTCCCCTCCCCAAAGCAACCTATTTACAGCAAACCCACTTTTCCTCTCAAAGAAGAAAAAGTGTTTATTCTTACACTCTTAGCAGGGTTTAAACCAATTTTTGATGGATTTTGTTTGCATTTTATGTCCACATACAAAATTCTAGTATACTGACATATTGATATTATTCCTACATGAGTAGTGAGCTATTTTATGAATGAATGTGGAATTAAATCACCTTGTTAGAAATCTGTAGTGATACAAGCCACATGTATTCAGAATGTTTATAGTAATTGAAAAATATATTAGGCATCTGAAGCCTTTTTAAGCTCAGAAATATAGAACTACTTTCTATAGAACTGTGAAAATGAAGAATGATTTCTTTACAGGGTATCTAAGTTATTTTAAAGCTGAATGACTTTAACATGTAAGTAGAAGTAAACCTCTAAGTAGAAGCAAACATTTAAGTAGAATATAAACCACTTGAAAAATAAATTCAACTTGGATTGAAATCTAGGAATAAAGGAATACCTCAGAAAAATGATGACAGGGAGAGGAAGTGTTAAAAGCTATACTCTCAAAATTATCCAGAGAAAGAAAAAGGCAATGTAACCTTGAAGCCAAACACTTGTCATTCCATTAAACTATGAGCATATGCTTTTACTCATAGAGTGCAGTCACGACTGCTTCATAAGAGGGTGGTACCAATGCAAGAATGAGAGCAGCAATTTGGAAACTAAAGAAACTTAAAAAAAAAAAAAAAAAAAAAAAAATAAAAAAAAAAAAAAAAAGAAAAAAAAAGAAAAACACACTTCACATCCCTGTATTCTGATTAAAAGAGAAATCATTGTATATGCACTAAAGAAACTAAAAAAAATAATAAAATAAAAACCACCACTTCAGACTTCTGAATTTTGATTAAAAGGCAAATCATTATATGTGGCTTAGTACCTCAGGCAGGTAAGTATTTAATACTTAACAAGCTTCCCCTGAGACCAGAGAACTCATATAATAAGAAAGAAATGGACCAAACAGCATTTCAGGTCAGGAGTATTTTGTTCTCATAAAATATTTTGATTTCTTATCAAAATTTTAGGTTATCAGAGGTTGGGATTTATTACCTCTTGACTTCTTTCAGAAACACTAAGAATGTTCCTTAAATTATTTTCCATCCCTCTTAGAAGCAGAAGTCAGAAATACATCTCTGAAGAGGTGGTAGATGAGAAGAAAACCTTCATTCTCCAAGAATACTATGCCAGCATTTAAATGAAGATGTAAAATAGAATAGGGTTAGGAAAACCTGGCTGGAACTGTCAAGAGCTTCTGTATAAAATGAATTCATGAGGTAGAAGGACTGTTGTAGAAGCAACAGAGGTGAAGAGATTTGAGGTAGGTTGCATCTTTTCTGGGAGAGCAGGAGCTCATTGGCTGGAGCTGGAGAAGGAGGAACTGACCTGAAAAGGTGAGTGAATAAAAGATGGATTGTTGTAAAAAGGAAATTCTCCACTAGGTTTTTTTGGAAAGACAAAGTCTTGGAAATTTTTTGGCAGAGAAAAAACATTCTAGGTTAGTAACAGTGGATGAAGCTGGGGCAGAAAAAAGAGACCTCAGGACTCTGATTCACTTATTTCAAAGCACTCTGTACCCGAATATTGCCATTGACCTCGATTGGGAGCTTGAGTAAACCCACAAAAACTGCCATATTTTTGGTAACCATTCCATAGCTCCTTGTAGGGGACTTCTGTAAAGCCTGTGGTGGTTTTTCTTTTTCTTTTACCTCTGTATAAGAAAAAGTAATTTTCGCACAATAGGTTTAATTATAATTACAGCAGAATTCAGGTTGATTTCTAAAAATCAGAATGCAATTGGTTTTCCTTGTTAAATGCCAAATTTCCTGTTATTACCTCTGGCCATGGTAACAGTGTTCTACACTTTTTAAATAACTCTTTTTAGCTACAAATCAAATTTGATTGATACTTTAGCAACAGTTAAAGGGTACTTGAATGATGCAGAAATAAAGTGCTCTGAAAGAATGAACAGTGATTGGGGAATCAGTACGTGTCAAAGTAATGATTCACAGAATAATCTTTCTCTAAATATTTCTTTAAACTCAAGAAAGTTTACGAACCTTTCATTTGCAACTCTCTGTCTCTTGGCTTCATCCTAAAAAATTATATTATTGAGCCTCTTTATTCAGCAAGTTTTTTTCACACAATATGTAAATACCAGGTTTCCTGCATCTCTTTAGGCATACTTCTTGTTTTTCTGGGATTGAGTGGTTTTTTTTGGTTTTAGTTTGTTTATTCCTTAATGTAAATAGAATAAAATAAGTTAGACATAGTTCACTGGCAAAGAAAAAGATTTTTATGAAAGAAGCAATTCAAACTTGATTAATTAATTGTTTTAAGTCAGAGGTATGAATAAAAAAGCTCAGAAACCTGAATGAATTTATAGTTGAGCTTGGTGGAACATGAAGACAGCTGCAACTGACTGCATTATTCTCTGATGAGAAACAAAATAGTTACACAGAGCATTGAATTAAAGAGAATAGGACATTGCTTTTCAACTTCATGAGCAGTTGTATGTTAAAGCTTCATTATCTGGGTGGATCTTGGGGAGTTATTTGTAGATTAGTTATGTATCTGAGGCTTTCTCACTTGCTAACAACACTAGGTTTTGTTCAGCGTGCCTTAAGTACAAAACCTTTCTAGAACTTTCCCCTTCCCATTTTCTACTGCTTCAAGACAGATTTGGATCTATAACTAAACCATTTGGATTGACTGGAAAAAAAAAAAAAAAAGGTGCAGATTACTGCAGTCACCACTATACTATTAATAAAGTACCTAAAGAAATAAAGATTAGTTCAAGCTGCAGGGAATGTTCCTAGCCACACAATTAGACAACAAATGTAGAGTGGAGTTCAACCAGCTTTTTCCATTACATTACATGCCTAATGCTGCAATTGAATTAGGGCATTTTGAAGTAAAATACTCGTAAATCTGGCAACAAACTGGCAATATGCCATATTTCCAAATATGATATATCAGTGGACAATAGTAACTTTAAAAATAAAAAAGTTTTTTAAAAGTTTAGGTTTAATTTGTAAAGGTCCAAGGTTATATTCTTATTCTTGCTGGCATAATGCAGGCCTACTAATATTAAATGCTTTTAACAATTAAAAAAAAATCACTTGAATAAAGTGAGTGTGCACAGGAAGCTTCAAACAATTCAATTTTTGATAATCCCATGTGATGTCTTTAGTGTTTGCCAAAGTCAGTGGGCAGAGAGAAACCTGATCTGTGGTCTGTGCCATTCTCTAAGAATTAAGCAGCCCTTTCTTTAGCTACATCTTGCAAACATGACCTGTGGTTAAGTCAGACCCTATTTCAGTTCAAGGTGTTAGAATGCAGTTTCCTGTGCAAACTGCCTCACACCTCATTTTAAACTCAATGGCTCAGACATTCCTAAAATATGCAACTAAGTGGGTTTTTAATGACTATTTGGCAGATTTCAAGGTAAAAAACAAGATTTAAGCAGCAACTATAACTCAATAATCTATCACCCTATACTCCCTTCCTGACTATATTGTTATAAAACAGGAGAGGTCACAAGATTAAATTGTTTTCTTTTACAGGTTAGCTTTCATCAAAGGACTAGGCTTTTGGTTTGGTTTTGGGGTTTTTTAATTGCTGCTGTTGGTTTTGGGGGTGTTTTTTAGTTTTTGTTGGTTTGTTGGTTTGGGGTTTTTTCATGTCTTGTGGGTTTTCTGCCTACTGCTGAACTAGAACTTGTGCTTTAAACACATCTAACAAACCTGATTTATGTTTCACATGAAATCAATATACTAAGTTAAAAGATGTCTTGCTCTTCTGTGCCCTTTGGCATTATAACATTAAATTCCAGGATTTTGCAACAGGAAATAGCTGAATGTTTAAGAAATTAAAGACTTTCTAGATACAAGGAGTGAGTTTCTCCATTTGGGTCAAGCCTTGTTTTACTTTGGATAATGCAGGCACTTGATCCAAATGGAAATCTAGACACAATATGGCTACACCTGCATGAGCAAATATTGGCCAGGAGAATGTCTGTAATGGTGCTGAGAATGTGATGGCATTAAACATGCTCCAAATTTCTATACCAAAGTCTAGCACTGGATTAGTGAAAATCTGATGAACTGAGCAATCAGTAAAAGATGAAATGTAGTTTCCAGTCAAGTTTCATCCAGGGGAAATTCTGTTTGAGCACTCCCATGCCACACCCACACAAACCATAGCACAAGAAGCTTTGATAATTGGCTGCCATCAAGAGTTTCGCTTCAGACGTGTATCTCTGAGGCAACAGAAGCACCCTACAGGGCTGCCATAAGAAACCTGTTTCACTATTCCTTTAGGCAAAAAAAAATCTTGTATTGACCAAAACTGAAACTGTGGGCTTAGGATTTGTTTCTTTTGTGCCCAAGAAATCTTACAATGGATATGTGTCCCTAAAAATTTCCTTTCAGCTTCAGAGAATCATCCTTCTTAGGACCTTCATGAGCCACAGGGAGAATCCATTCAACTAACAATTTTTCATTAATTTGCAGGATGAATTTTCTGTTCTGCATAAATGTAAATTAATACACCAAAGCATCTGGGAAAATAAATCTCTTTTTAAAATATATTAGTAATGGATATAGGATTGCAGTGATTTCGAAACCATGAAAAACCTAGGCCTAGAAACAGCATATTCTATAGTAAATACTATAGAATGTAAATTAAAATATTACAGAATGAAAATTAACATCAACTGAAACAAAGATTTGGCTTTTCTTTGGGTTTAGGTAATTGGGAATTCAAGAACTGTGTCTATGATGATACTTTCTAAACTTCTTCAATTTATTCTACTCCTTCTCTTGCATGAAACAGCTGATCAAGGAACTGAGCATGCTTTCCTAGATGTTTCTGTGGTACAACTATTTCTAATAAAATATTAATATGAATCCATTTTTAATATGTAGAATTGTACCACTTATGTTTTTCAACTGAGTATCTCTGTCTTACATTTTTACCTTCTCTAGTATCCATGGCCAGCATACACAAATGGCTGGCTTCTGTTCCTCATCCAAAAAGTGAGATATTAACAAAAATCACATAGCTTAAAATTTAAAAATTGCTCAATTTTCTGTTCTTCTTTGAAAAACCACTACAGTGAAAAACCTCACAGCATGTTTCCATGCAAAACTCTGCAAGTGAGTAGAAAACATACTCCTCTGGAAAAACTAAGATCTCAAGATCTTGAAATCTAATGGCTAGAAAAGTCAGATGAGCCTGATTTTGCAGACCACCTCAATGAACTGAGCTGACTAGAGGATTGAACTCTTAATAGGCACTAGATTAGTTTCTTCATGGCTACCTCTAATTAAACCTATACTATTATCAAACCTAATGCCACACAAACTAATGCATGGTAATTAATTTCTAGAGGGAGGTTGTAAGATTCATTTAAATGCCAAATGAAGATATATTTTTCTTTCAGAGAGCCATGAATATTTACTCCCTCCTGCCTTTAGTGTAGGCAGTCTCATATTGTGGAAAAGAAATATTTTGAGTATGTTTTTATCTCTACTCACTTTGCCAAAGTGGGAACATGACAGCATGTTTATTCCTAAAATTTTAAACTCTATCTATCTAACTAAACTTAAATGAATCAAAAAGACTACATAGTCTACCAGCACTGACAGAGCATGTTAGCTCCACATAGTACTGTTCAAGTTTAATAACATATTTAACATTTTAACATATAATGTTAAAATACATGTAACATTTATCATTTTAAGTTTAATAACATGTTTAAGTTCTATTTATACACCTCAAAAGGAAGCTCTGAAAAGAAATGTCTGCAGGCACCATGAATATTTTACACTTTCAAACCAAGTAGTTTGAATTGAAGTACATACTAGGAGTATGTCCCTGTAGTATATGACTAAAAATGCTAGCAATATTTGTACTAAAAATATATGTTTGCACTTGCTTTATGATGAAAATGAAGGTAAGAGCAGACAAAAGCTGTCCCCACAATTCAGTTTACAAAAACAGTGCTCCTTTTCTATCACTCTTTCATAACGAATCTGGTGATGAATTACCTGAGTAAAAATAAACTTTTTAATTAAACTCTCTGCAAGTATTTCTACATGGTAAGGTGTTTGCCTTTACCATTATTTCTTCCCAGAGGAAATAATTTACCAAAAGAAACAGAACCATAGAATCATCAAGGTTGGAAGATGTGGTGATTCATTTTTCCTAAATGGTTCTGTTCTCCTCCAAAATGTATGGTTCATTACCAAGTTGTTGTAAACCACCCCCTAGGTTGTCATTCATTGTAACCCAATTGTTACCCAACCCCTCCTACCCTCAGTATCCCATTGGTCCGAGCCTTAGGTCTGCCCCCTCTCTGGAAAGGCCTTTTTAAGCTGAAGACAGGAGGCAGAAGCTGTCTTTGCTTGCTCTCTTGCTCTTGCTCCCTCCCTCCCCCTCTCTCTCTTTCCCCTCCCTCTCCCACCCTCTTTCTCCTGTGGGACTCCCAAATAAACCCCCAAATGTCTAATCAGCACCCTTGGAGGCCGTGTCGTGCCTTGCCTGCCTGTGTGCTGCCATCAGCTGCTACATGCTGCCAAGAGAATTCTCCTGAAAGCGCTGGTAAAGCCCCTGTACCTCATCTCCCTTCCAGGACCCAGAAAGACCTGTTGCCAATTCTTTTGCAGCTGCTAGCCGGGCAGGAGGAAAAGCAGAAGAAAGCAACAGGAAGAGACCTTCAAGATCATCCAGTCCAATCCTCAAATCAGCACTGTCGTTGTAACCTCTAACCCACTAAACCACATCATTCAGATGTGTCTTAAACACCTCCAGACACGGAGACTCTACCACCTCCCTGGGCAACCTATTCCAGTGCCTGATCACTCTAACAGTGAAGAAAATTTTTCTAATGTCTAAACTGAATATCCCCTGCCTCAGCTTAAGGCCGTTTCCTCTTGTCCCTCAGATTTTGGCATATATTTTGCTGGGAAAGTTAAGGAATCAAAACATGTTAAACTCAATGTTATTATTTCTCTTTCACTTTAGAGTGAGGTTTATAATAGGATCTCAATGCGCTCTCTCTAGGTTAAGCTAAGACTATAAGTGGAGTAATTGACTAATGTTTGGTAATTCTAATTCTAGTCAAGTCACTGAGAAAAGAGTTGGGAGCTTTTTTTAAATACTTGAGAGTTACTCCATTTTCCTGCCTTTTAGCAAAAACATTTTGAAATCACATAAAAGTGTAAATCGGAAAATCTGGTCTTCAAATTACCTGGCTTCTCCCCCAAAAGGCAAGCTCTGATCACACCTTCCTTTCCAAGGCTCTGCTGATTTTTTTCTAAACAAGAACATTCACAGGGGGAGGTCTGGTGATAGTAGCATCTAACAGGATGACACAATGAGGAAAATGTTATTTCCAAAAATCTCAGCCTAATACAAGTTGTTAAACTAGCTGACTTGTTTTATCAGAAGAAGACTTTTTATTAAAAATAAACAGTAAAAGCAGATCATTTTGTCTTAAGATGTACAACCAGAAAAACATCTGTAGTGAAATTCCTTTTTCTCCTCATAAACAGCAATTATTTTTACATTTCATGAAAAATGAGAGCCAACAGTTGTGCTTATTTTTCTAAAACAATAGCAGGTTTTACATTGAAAAATTTGGTACTCCTCTTGTGGAACTCTCCAAGATTGATGGAATGGAAAAAATTCTAAAATATATTTATAATATTTGAGTTGAATTAATGCCTGCTTGTTCTCATGTCTGTCCATGATGCGTGATAATCCAGCAGAAAGTATTGTCCTTTGTACTCTGCTTCTGACAGAGGTAGATAGTGAAGGCAGAGACAGTGAGGGATTTACTCTTTTGCAGGCAGACAAAAGTGGGATTAGGATGACTTCTACCTGCAGGATCCAATGTAAAAAATAACCAACCCAAACAATGTGCAACAATTGACATTTGACAATATTTCCTCTGGACCAAAAGAGAAGATGACATTGGAAGGCAGGGGAAGAAACTTTAATTGTAACCTGATTTGTGTTTCTTCTTTGCAATGAGATGACTCTTAATGTAGAACTTTAATTAAGAACTAGCTTCTTCCATTTTAATAAGTATGTACTTGACATATAGCCCTAACTACTAAGTCATGAAAAATAGAAATAATATTAGTCAAAATTCAAGAGATAAGCAATGTGATCTGTCTTAGGAGTTTTTAAGAAGGCATTTTTTATAACTGTAGATTTTCTTATCTTCCACCTACACATTCCACCACTGGAGACAGCTTAAATCACCAAAGAAACCTTTTAAACACATTTAGAGAAATGACTGCATTAGGGTGCTGTCTTGATGCTCTTAAACTTTGAGATTGAAAATGTTTTTAGGAAAGATCTCTATGCTTTTTTAGGTGGATGTTTTAATGCCAGTCAGATGAGAAGGCCTTTCAGAGAAGAAGCTGTACATTAAAATTAATGCAAGGTACACAGAAAAACAGAATTCCTATCAGTGGGCAGATCATTTTTGATACACAAAACTGTATTTACTGGTTTAAAACTGCATTTCAAGAACCAGATGCTTATTACCTACAAATATAAAGTAATGCAGTTGTGACTACATGCTATCTTGAGTATCTTTTTGTCTTAAATATAATGGAGGATGATGTTTATAGATCAAGAATAATGTTTTCTGTATGGTAATTATATAGCCTGGTCAGTCTGAACAACTGGGTCAGATGAGCATAGAAAACTGTATGACTTTGAAATGCATGTTTTGCAACACTTTGTCACACATTTACAAGAAAGGGAAATTCTGAAATGATAAAAACAAGTGAGCGCTACGCACTCTGCCTAACAGCATCACCATTTATACACTGTGCTTAAAAATCTCTGTATAAGAGTTTGCTGAAGTAGCTGAGGGCAGTAATGTATGCATTCAGGAATCAAAATCCTAATTAATTTAGGAGTGAGAAATTAATTTAAAAGTAAGAACAGCAGAATTCTTTAAACAATCTGGCTTCAAAACAGGACAGAAATTCCCTACTGGCATTTTTGTTTATTTTAACAGAACCTGTTCTACTCAGTTGATTTCATTACTTTTTCCATAATGGGATGCTAGAATGTATTTCAAAATAACAGGATTGCACAGACATACCATTAGTCATCAAATGCATTTTCTATCTGACTTCCATGTGGAGTATAGAAGTACTGCTTGTATAATAAACAGAATTTTAATCATCTGTCTGTAAAATTGGGTATTGCAAAAACAAATGAGCAGCAGAATGACAAGTAGAAACATTAAAAGAAATAAATGTCACATGAAGATCAAAAAAAAAGAAATGTAGAAGTGTTATTTAGTCACATCCTGTAGGACGTGACTAAAAAAGTGTCTTTAGCTACTATGGCAGATTTTCAAACATCAGCGTTCTCCAAAGAAAATGCTGGACAATGAAACTTTGCACAATTAAACAATTTTCATGTATTTGACTCAATTCAGGTCTCTGAAACGCAGGAGAAGATTTTTTACTAGCAAAAACCTGCAGGCTGACTTTCTTACTAGCTACAAATTAGTTTTTAAAAGGAAAACATAGGCACAAACATAGAGTCTACAACAGATTTGCAATCCTTGAAATTATTCCAACACATTTCCTGGTCCCTATGAACTCAGCATCGTCTAAGATTTCACTTGAATAACAAATCTCCTTAAAACTATTCCTTGATTTTCCATCTCTGCAACATAAACAGGAGCAAAGAGAATTCTGTCTGTGCTTCAAGTCAACAGAAAAATCTGCTTTAACTTCCAAGTTGATCTTGCATGATGAAAGAAACCTATCATCTTACAGATATGAAAGCATCTGGTTTTTTTGTCAGCTTGCTTGATCTAAGAATGAAAAGCAATGCACACTTAACAGATGTCCTACCTTTCTTGTGCTGTGCCCTCATCACAGGTTTTTGCTGGCATTTTTCTTCCTTGTGTATCTTTGGTGGTTTTATTGTCAATGTCAAAATGGAGTAAGTTATCAGAAACTTCTGCATCAGAGACCAATGCTCACACAAAAGCTATAAAGTCAGTCTTAGTCCTCTAATTTACTTTCATATTTACAGGTCATCTTTTGGAGTCTAATAGACAGCTTTAAAAATCCATGAATCTGCTATTTTCTCAAAAAAATAATGAAAACTAGAAAACAAACTAGACTTTTAAAAATCCTTTAAAATTCATGCTAAACAACCAAACACATTAACCTTAGAATCTGATGCTCCCAAAATATCCCATGGCCATTTTTTTTTTTTTTGAAGGCTTAAATTTCTACATGCTCAGGCTACAGTACATTAATAAAAAAGAGGTTTTGTACAGATTTTTGATAGAATTCATTACTGTATTCAATCTTACAGTTTAAATGATCTACTAACATTTGTAATTTTGTTCACAAACACGAGTAAAAATGTCTCCATACTAGAACATAATCTAAGTTCTTTTCTTAGTAAAAAGTTATAAAAATATATTAATTAGGAAAAATGTAACTATATCACATAAATATATCACATTATCCCAGCTGTTGCTACTAACCACATTTAAGTAAAATGAGCTAAAGAGTGAAATTAAATTGCTTCTTGGCTTAGAGGTTATTCTCATCACTTATTTCAGCTGCTATTTTCTGCTTTTGTACTTGTTTGCAATTCAGCAGTACTAATACATAATCCCTGCAAGATTTATCCTGCTTTTTGTGCACACACAATTATACTGCATAAGCAACAAAAAACCTTGATTCAAATCTGACATAGATTTGCCTAAACACAAATGACATGTAATGTTGTTTCCCATTCTGTCTTAACAGAAATCCTTCTGAGGGATTCTTGACACCCACCTACAGCCACTACACTGCCTGGTTTGTCTTCTGAAAATCACTCTGTGCTAAGATGAGCTCTGCCTGAAAAAGAAAAAAAAAAAAAAAAAAAAAAAAAAAAAAAAAAAAAAAAAAAAAAACAAAAAACCACCAAACACCAATGGGTAAGACCAGGGACTAATTTTGCAACTCTGAATCTCATTGTGACTAATTTGTTTTCTTTTGCTCTCTCTTAATTGATCATGGTTTTCTAACTAGGCCATTTAAGTTAAATGCCAAGGGCTATGTAGCACGCACAACTTCAGAATAACTTTCTCATTAAAACATCAGAGGACAAATTCTCAAGGAGAATATGTAGTCAATATTCCATGTTGTCTTTTATAATTCCTTCCTTCAGTGTCTGTTCCTGGCATCATATTTATTTGCAGACCCTTACACAAGGGTAACTGTAGACATGTAGAATTACATGAAATTAAATTTAACCAAAGAATGTTGTTTGTTTCTAAAAGAGTTATGATTTCACACAGCACAAGCAGAAAGTGAATGTGATAATAGTTTATTAGAGAAAATTCTGTAACTTTAATGGTCTTTTTAATCATTCCATGCTCTGGTAATGCTTCAGGGAGAACTTCCCACTGGCAAAGGCTCTATAATTTAAAATAAGTGAAGACATCAGGATGTGAATCATTAATTGTTAATTATAGTCACCTAACTTTATTGGTTTCCTACAGAGTATCTAGTTACCAGTGATCTATAGACAGATTTTTAGAATACCTGTAAACAAAAGAAGACTCAGGTACTTTTATGTGATGGTTCCACACCATCTGCTACACTCTTTGAATGAAATGACTGTAACAGGAAGTAAATTCAAAATGATGTAGCAGATGGTCTTGACATAAAATGATGGCATTTATGCTTTATTTTTGTTTTCTTTTTATTTACTACTGATGAGAACAGAAGAGGATAGGCTCCAAATTGTATTAGAATATGATAACATTATTTAGAACTATAAAGTATGCCAGAAAAAAATTCAAAAGTGTAGCTTGTAAATCCATTGTTATATAAAGGGGAGAAAACACAGATTAATAAAAATAGTTAAAAGAGAACTTGTGTATAATCCATCCCTGAAAGTGCTTAAAACCAGATTAGATTGAGCTCTAAGCAACCTGGTCTAGTGAAAGTTGTCCTTTGAAAGATGGAAACAGATGATCTTCAAGGTCCCTTCCAACACAAATCATTCTATGATTCTATGTTAGTGAAAATCTCTACCCTCTACCTAAGTCTCTTTCTATCCTTTCTAAGGCTGGCTCTTTAACTGTCTTCCCAAATAAGCAAACCCTTACTGGTGGAAGAATCTTCTGTTTCTCAATCCAGTGTTCTTTCCTCTATATCTTCCTGAAATTGTTAGCAAGCTTCATTTTATTCAGAAACTTTAATTACCTTTTGAACTAACTTTTTGGAACCAAGCAAATAGTAGCAAAAAAACGCATCTATTTTGTCAGTCATTTCTTTCTGTCCTTCCTTTGGGTCATTATCTCGGTGACCTGCTCTCAAAATACTGAGCGATCTGAACGGCTCTGGTGCAATGCTCCCTCTATTGGTGATCCAGTTTATCCCCAGCAGCCGCATCAGCAGCCTTCAAATAGTCTTTTCATTAAACAAGGCCTCACCAGTCATTATTATTTACAGATGAAACCTGAAAAATTACTTTCAAGGGAAGAATAAATAAATAAATAAATAAATAAATACATACATACATACATACTGTAAAGGAACTTGAATCAGATTGATTGTGACATAAACACTTGTTGATTTTTTTTATATTAGAACAGAAATTTTACCTTACCAGTGTCTTTTGCAACACTATTGGCAGTAAATTTGTTTCTGCTGCTAGACAGTGAGGTGCATTCCAGGTCTCTCTGAGCATTATTTCCCGTTACAAAACTTTCATCTTATTTTGTAGATGGAATGCCAATGTATTTTACACCCAATTCTGCATTGTACAGCATAGTTCATGGTGAAGTATGAGCAGCCTTCTTATCAAACTCAAGTGCCAAATCAGCTACTGAACTACTTGACAGTCTCCAAAATAAACAGAGGCAAAAATAAAGTCATAAAAAGTTACTGAGAAGAATGTGATTACATTTAATTCCACGATGTAGTGACAGGTGATAGGACACAGGAGATTAAATTCTGTAAAAAAAAAATACTGAAGGTTTTGGGAAAAGTTATAAAGTCAGATCATGAAACAAACTTTTCCATGGAAAAACTACTAGAACCTGATTTAAGGAGCTTCCTTTTATGATATTTTTATTTGGGGAACATAAGACTCTTCTCATATATAAGGAATTGTTTCTTACTATTAGACAAAAGGATAAGTGAGGGGATCTAGAGAGAATGGAATGTGTTTTCAGCTAAGTTGCAGAGCAAAAGACAGTAGAATATAAAAGTCATAAAGCTCGATTTGGCATCAGAGGCATTTTTTAGATGTGAATGTTCATATATATGGCCATGAAAAATCTGTGATGGAGAATGGGAAAAATTCCCATGGGAATTTTCAAATGGGAAAAAGCAGGGCAAGTGAGCGCTCCTTTTTCATAGACATCTGAATAATTGTGTGGAACATGCTAAGAACAATAAAAAAAATAAAACAAGCCATCAACCTTTCAGGTGGGTCCTTCTCTTAGGAAGTAACAGAGTCTTCCTTCATGAAATAGTTGAGAGATTGTAACACTGGCACATGACCTAATCTCCTGTACAGGACTACATGTTTATATCACAACACGATGATAGAAACATGAAATTGGGGCAGCTAGAGCAGCCATAAACAATGCATTAATGAAATATCAATCAGAAAAGGAAAGCAAAATATACTATACTGCAAAAGAAAAAATTGACACAGAATTATAGTATTTTTCTCATTAATGCTGTGAAACTACCGGAAGCGCCAAGCTGTGCATATTTTTGTTTAAAACTTCCAATGTCATCCCGCAAAGGAAAAAAAAAAACAAAAACAAAACATTTCTTTCTGACTGACTGACTTAACATTTGACTGCTGCCAAAGATTCAGACACAGGTCACAATAATTGCAGTACTCTTAAAAGGGTGTCTGCACTGATTTTGAATGTATTTCATTGGAACGTTAACCACCCAAAAGAGAAGACCTAACAAGAGAAAAAGGCCCCGTTGTATTTTAGCATGAAGAGTTCAATAATACTAATTTTATTGAACAATATTTTCATGGAACTTTTTTTTTTTTTTTAAGTTTAGCTGAATCCTGAAAGTTGTGAAAGGGAGTGGAGGAAGCAAAGGACTTTTTGTCTTTTTTAGGAGTTGATAAACTCTCCTGAAAGCCTGATGAAGACAGATGCAACATTCATCTGGAACAGTCTGATGTGAGATACAGAGAAGAGATGAAGCACAGGGAAGGCACAGATCCTCAGATCCTGCTTTCTATAGGAGAAGTGACGCTGAAGGAGAGAAGAAATAAAGGATTTGCAGAGCCTCTAACTAAGGGCAGATAGAATGAGGGAGAAGTTTGACTAAGACCAAAAGCAGACAGACACTGAGAGAAGGGGAGTAAAATTTTGTGATTGTCTCCTGGAAACAGCTTTACAGAAGTCAAATGGTCTTTGAATCTCTATATTTTAATTATCTTATCATAATTATAACAGACAACAGATCTGACAAAGATAACCTGTAATCATCTTCAAGTAATGTACAAAGCCAGGAATTTGTATTTGTATCAACAGTGTTAAAATGGTACTTATGTTCACTGAATTGTATTTCTTAAACTTTAAGACTAATGGACTGCTTTGGAATGAAATTTTATGACTCAGGGTGATGTGTCCACCCATTCTGGTGATGTCCACTGCTTAACTGACAGATCCATGCACAGAAGACCCTGCTGCTTTTGAAATATCATTGTTGTACAGTATTGACTCCCTTCTTCCTTCAAAATACTGGGAGGACTCCTGTTAATTAATTATCCTTCGTCTTAGAAGTGGAGACCTCCATGTCACAGAGCTAGGCTGGGGTCCCTATTCCCCATAACTGAGGTGCCCAGAATTTTGACATTCCTTTTCACACATTTTACTAGGACAAAATAGTATCAAGATAATGCTGTCAGAAGAAACACACCAGAGGCAAAAATTGTTGACTCATTGCTACTCTAAGGTACAATACACAATTCTTGCAATATAATCTGCCACAATACTTAACTGCAAGAAATATCACGTCTTCTACTAGGTAAGTATGTTGGATATGAGCTCATCTTTAAAGCACCAACACCAGACATTGCAAGTCAAGGCAGCAGAACCTGAAGTGTATTTTTGACCATGGAACATTCATTTTTCCACAGTAATCATGAGTCAGGAAGTAGTTGGGATCCACTCTATCCCCCTCTGTAATTTAGCCATTTCTTGATAAAGAGATGACAATATTTATTTCATGCAGAATTGAACCTCCTCGCAAAATGCTGAGGTGATGTCTCTTGCTAGGGATGATCCAGAAGAAAACATTCAATAGGTAAGAATCAACAAGAATTGCATAATGAAGGCAAACATACACCTCATCACACATACCAGAATTAAAGCCTCCTTATAAAATTATACATAACTTTTGGTTCCTGTAATATAAATAGAATCTTTAATCAAAATTACATCTAAGAATTCTGGCCTGTTGTCACCCAAAAATATATTCTCCAAAATTTTCAATCCTGAAATGGCTGAATATGTGCCTATCAATGGGAAGTGGTGAGTGCTTTCCCTATTAAACTTTATGTCAACCCACAAGTTTCCTCACTTTTTGTACTTTCACTTCACTTCTCCATCCCACCAGGTGGAAATGAGTAAGTGGCTGTGTGGCCCTTAGATGGTGGCTGGGGTGAAGCCATTACTCCTGCACTATCTTGCTATGGATGAATTCACACTAAGAGGTTCCAGAGAATAATTATGTATTTCTTCCTGCCACTTTTCCCTAAAGAACTTATCTTTTTCTTTTTTTGTTAACAGTTGCTGATGAGTCTTCCATACATGTATACATATTTTCTAGTTATACATAGATATGATACATAGACCGATACAGTAATGCTTCTTGCTTTATTTTGCTGCTTGTGTTTGCTTCTTTAGAGAAGGAAAACATTCAAGGTTAAATATTTTAGAATATCTAGGTACCAACAAATGTATTAAAAACTATAATTATAGTCTTCTTTTGTTTAAATAGCATTTAGATTTTCTAGTTGCATAGTCAAACATAAAAGTATAAAAAAAAATTGTTCCCTAAAAGGCTCACAATCTATTTTGCCCTTGGTAAATTTTTGTTTCATTTTGATAAATACATAAATATTGCAAAACAAAAAAGTTCTTGTTGAAAAAATAAGACACTTCTTTTTGTATTTATCAAGAATTAAAATATCTCACACAGCAGGAGGAAAGCTTGACCACTTGTGTGTTTAATTTCCATTGCTTGCTGTTATATATATACTGTTATATATCCAAGACAGAATGATCTGAGAGGCAAAAACTTAAGAAATTGGTGGATTTGGATGGAGAAAACCCTGAACTAGTTTTGCTAAGTATTGGCTTGTCTTTACTCTTTTCCCTTATTGTTATTAGTCTTAAGTAGACTTTAGGGTCCAATGAGATTCTCATAAAATCCTCTTATTAGACAGGTTTCAAATACAATTCAAGCTAGAAAAGCTAGGAGCATTTACTACATATTTTGTTGAAAGGTGTTAGGTTAGTTTTTAAGTGATACCACCCACACAAATAGCTAGAAAATATCAAATGTCACAATGTGTTCTATACTTTATTACTAGCATGTTACACAAAGATGAAATGAATTATCTTACCATGAAAGTGAATCAATCCATTTATTTTGTACTTTTACAATTTTAAGCAGGAAAGTCTGCTTTAATAACACATAAAATAAGTCCAAGACAAGAATACTTATGACAGCTATTTTACATATTTGTTCCATGAACATGATACATATTGACAATAACGTATTACAATAATTACTAAGTAGTCACTGCTTTGAAGTAAAATACAAATATAAACTATCACTATAAGCACTAACACATAAAAAAGGCTCATCAGCATTTAGAGAATGTTGAGTATGAAGAGTATTTGAAAGTGGTTAATGAAATGTGAAAGTATGTATTTCCATATGCCTAAAAATTAGATAAACCTTCATGTCTCCAAAGTAATATTTCAATCCATAGTTCTGGGTTACAGTTTCACCTTTCTTACTGAATATTTTTAGGTGTTTTTCATTTGTGTTCCAGTACTGCTACAGATAGTTTTGTCAGCTACATAAAAAACCAGGTCATTTGTGTCAGAGTTCCTTTTGAAAGTATAAGATTTTCATGAGAACTTCATAGTACATAGTATGGTATGGGCTGTTTTAAAACAAACAAACAACAACAACAACAACAACAACCAAAAAACCCCACTTTTTTTTCTGGTTTAGTGTAAAGAAAAATATAACACAAAAAGAATAAACTCCATAGAAATATTGAAGTGATAATGTCACACTTAATTTTCAGTTAAATTAATTTTCTAGATCTCCTTGAGCATTTTTCCTTGGAATCTCGCTTGACAGCTCTATAATTCACATTTACTACCCAAAACCTCAGAATTTTCTCACCTTTGCCTTTGGAACTTGCTTTTCTTAGCATTTTACAAGAGTTTTCTCCTTCTAGTTCATAGATCGAAATTACCAGGATTCTGCAAAATGAGACCCAGGCACTTCTGTGGAGGCTTCTGGGTAAGAGTCCACAGCACACACGCTGCACTAAACAAACTGCCAAGCAGCAGATGCAGCTTGGTAACCTTCAAACATCCAACAGCAAAACCAAGCCAGCTCTGTTTGAAATTCTGCTGTGTTTTATTGTGACATTGATGCCTTAAGGCAACAACATCAGTGTTGACTACTGCATTTGGAAATGGCTTTTGTCTTCATAAATGTTATGGGGCTTTTTTCTAATTGTTTCTTCCTTTCACTTAACCTCACAAGTACATTTCTTATTACAGTTGTAACACAGACAGCTAAAGAGCAGCCCAAAGTTAATTAAAGCCAGAAGACAAAAGACTGAAGACCTAAATGAGAGATGTTTGGACATTTGTAAAAAACATGATGATCACGTTGAAATGGCCATATTGTCATTGCAAATATTAATCCACAGTAAATTAATTTATACTTTTGGGTAGTTTGCTAACTACTAATTAACCTAAAATTCAAATAATAAAATCCCATAATGAAATCTTGCCAATCAAACTAGAAGTACTTTTTTCCTTCTCACATACATGCTTCCTCTTGATATCAATAAGACTACTGTACGTATAAACAAAAAAGCAACTTTGTGAAGAAATGTTAAACAATATTTTCTTTCTCTGGAAGGGATTAATAATTTTTATGTTCAGTTATTTTTCAGTATTTGTAGATAAAAATTTCTGATAGACATAAAAGAGTGCATAGGGGAACTCATTTTGCTATAACAAATTAGTATTTAATCCAAAAATAAGAATTTGTTATGAACAGCTTGGCCAATAGACATAAATTTTAATGATAGACAGATAAAAGCAGGCAGAGTGCAGTATCATTTTTAATACAGTAACACAGGCATTCCCTTGCATAACAGCTCTCATTATGTAATTTCCAGTGGCAATGTAATTTATCTACTGCAATTTGCAGACACATTTAAAACTAAATTTGATTAATATTTATGCAGCTGATTTTTTTTTCCAAAAGCAGATTTTATTTTATTTGACCTTGTTCCTCAAATTAATTTTTTTCCTTTCATCTTTCTGCTTAATAAATCAAGGAGAATATATACATAATGATTAATGTTAATAACTGGCCTGCAATAATATTGTGATGTACTGCATTATAAGTCCTACTAGAATTTAATCTAAACTCTTTTCCCTTTTATTAATTGAAGAGTGGTAGTAAAAATCATAATACATATGCCAAGAGGATAGCAGAGAAACATGCAAAATGTGTTTCAGTTTTTGCACATTCTCTTAATTTATAAAAGGACTTACGCTTAAATTTTCTTATAATTTTTTTATTCAATATTCAATTTGCATGCAAATTGTAACGTTTCAAACTGCAATATATTTAGATGTGCATCTTCATTTCTGCAATTTCCCTCTTCATTCCTTCCACGTCACTACAAATTCTTCCTGATGAGATTGTTTTAGCAACTTGCGTAAAGAACTTTATTGTCATTTTCCTCTTTCATAGAAAATTATGTAGATTATTTTTGAATACATTGCCATTCTTTCACTGTAAAGAATCCACTAGCTCCTGCAGCTGCTCAATAAACAATATTGAAATAGCATGGGTTTATTAAATCATATCCTGGGAAAATTTGGTATTATTTTTTGAAAAGGATAAGCGTTAGAAACAAATTCTGAGAAAAACTAAGACATTTTTCTTTGTGCACCAGTAAGGGACTAGCCTCTTCTCAATTGATAATCCTATTTTTTATTAATTAAAATTATTCAAAAACTTAAAAACTCACAACACTTTAAAAATAAAACAAAACAAAACAAAAATGTGTTAGAAACATAATTGGTTCAACAACTGGACTAAGCTTCAATCACTTTTTATTTTATTAGAACCAGAAAACTCCATTTCCTAGGCACAGGGCATTATGGATATGATTCCTTATTTGGAAAGACACAGCTGTAACACTGTCCTCTTTTTTTCCTGTTTTTCCTGTACTTAAGTAAGTATCTTTCTAATGTTTTTTATTCATTTTAAATATGCCTCCTCCTCTTTCTAGTGGAACAAAGATTTACAGAGAATATATTTAGGTCCAAAAGTGAAAAAATATTATTTACTGCCCAGCCAACTACAGAAGCCCTAGAGAGAACAGAATTGATTAATCACCCCAAGATTGTGTGTGTAAGAAAGCAGGACAAACTGAAAACTGAATTATCAAAAATGAAACTGCAATTTGGCAAGAACAGCTTGATTCATCACTGCCCAGATAAAACTGTTGTTCAAATCTATCAGTACAGAATAGGCTTGATACTGAGACTTGGTGGGTAGTGGAAAAAAGAAAAAAGAAAAGGAAAGAAAAATATTATATGATAGATATGCTAAGGTTATTTAAATCAACATATATTTTAAAGTATTACTGAAGAAGAACAGTAATATTCTTTTGCCCATCACCTAGAAGAAAATCAGGTGTGAATAACACTTCAGATTTGCAAAGACTGACTGTAATAGATGACTCTGAGTGAAAAATTGTGAACCACTAAGAACTGGAATAATTGTGTTTGTGCCAATGAAAAATAGAAAAGAACATCCCCAGAGATGGTGCAGAAAGCAGAACTGCAGTCCACTTCCTGTTACATTTGAAAGTCCGTTGCACAATTTATGCACAATTTATGTATTCCAGTCTAACTTATGTAACTTGTTTTAATTCAAAAACTATGCATCCTTCATAGGCAACTGCTCTGAAAAACAAACTATAGAGCCAAGTTTGCTCACTTTCTCTTAGGCTTCAAATGAATCATAGAATCATAGAGTAATTAAGGTTGGAAAAGACCTCCAAGACCATCAACTCCAAACTGTTGTATAATAATTCCACCATGACACTAAAACATATCACTCATTACTTGAACACATCCAGGGATAGTAACTTCACCACTTCCCTGGGCAGCCTTTTCCCAAGTTTAACCATGTTTCCAGCGAAGAAATTTTTCCTAATACCTGTCCTGAATCTCCTCTGACATGACTTGAAGCTGTTTCCCCCTTGTGCTATGGCTAGTTGCCTAGGAGAAGAGACCAAGAGCATTTGAGACAAAAACATACATCTGAACTGCTCAGTACCTTGGTGCAACCTAGCTGCCTGCTGCTAGAAACCAGCACCCTTAGGAGACGGCTTTTAAGCACCAGAGTTTGTAACAAACCTCCAGGATTAAGTTCAACTGAGCAGATTTGGAGAAGTATATTTTGGGTGCAAGCACCAATACCGGCTACTGGGCACCACTCATACAATTACACCCTATTTGAGATTTAGTACAAGATTCTGCAGCTCATCTCTGAAACTACACCAGGGTGGTTTTTCTTCAAGTAATGTGCATGTATGTAGTAATGCACCCCTCACTCCTGAGTGGGAAATTCTGTATAAGGAAAGGGTTTTGGTTTCCCTTTGGACATTTTAGGAAGTTTAGCCAGAAAGTTCTGTGTTCCTCTCTTTGTAATTGGCTCAGTGACAGGAGAGGAGCACCTGTTGGACCTCGTCGCTGTTTGTCAAAATCTGTACCCCTTCCTATTGGCAAACTGCCAATAGATCCATCCTTGACCATTGGGTAGAAAAGGGGACAGAACAAAGGGTCTCGTGGCATTTTTTGGGGTGTTGTAGCAGGTGTAGGATCTGTCCTTACACTCTGCACAGCCTTGATCTTTGTTTGTATTTTTGTATTATTTTGTTAAACCTTTTTGAGTTACAAGGCACACCGAACATGCGGTCCCACTTATTATTAAGCCAGCACTCTGAACAAGGCTGGACCCTCGGAGATCATGTGGGTACAAACTCACACATGTACAAATCATAACCCAAACATCTGCACTGCACTGTGCAGGGACAATTTTAAATTTTCATTTAAAAAATAGTGATTCTTTAAAAATGCATGACACCACCTACAGAAAGAATAATCTAAAATCACATATTGCTATTTAAGGCAATGCTAAGAATATTGCTTTCATCAGAAAGACTAGGAAAAAGTGAGCCTCAGACAAAAAAAACTTACAGAAAAATGAGCACAATGTTTGTTGGAAAGTATCAATAACAACTGCTACAGTAGCAAGAGAGTGACCAAGACAGTTTAAACATATCACATAGTTTACTTACATGAGTAAAGCATGTTTTTATCAGTGTGTCTAGGCTGAGATTATTTCTTCCTAAATTTTTTATTTTACAGAGATTCTCAGAGTGTACCCAGTGTGGGAGGTAAGGAGGTGGAATAGAGTTCCAAGAGTTTTGCTAAGGAAATCCATAATTTGGAGTACTTCCCACTGCAGGAATAGCATCTGTGGTTTTTTGGTTTATTTTTTCCCTTCACTAGGCAGGAATGATAACAGCAGCATTCAGAGTGGATAGGAAAACTCTGTGGAGACTGAGTTCATTAATGAGGTAAATGGAAAAAAAAAGGGGTGGATGTTAGAGGCAGGGAAGGGCCCCTAGATTAGATAACAGCTGAATGAGGTAGGTGTTTTCTTTCAAGCACTATAAGAGGAAGAGAGACACTCTGAGGGATGAAAGAAGCAGAAAGAGATACTGGTGCTAGAAGATGAAAGAAAAGCAGAAATGTTTCATCTCCTCTCTAAGTAAAGGGATTTTTTCAGAGAGAGAAATATAAAACAGTGTGCTATCCTTTCAGTGCTCCCAAGAGGAAAAAGGGTAAGTAGATTAGGGAACTGAGGGTCATGATAAAGATCATCTCTTGCTGATCCATAAGGTCAGCTTTTAAAAATGTTTTGACCACCGAGATCTGTGGAAAAGAGGCAGCTGAGATTTGAACATTTAGTTGTTACTTTGGCATTCCAGAAACACAACCACTGCTCTTCCAGCTCCCTTCTCTTGTCCGTTCTGGGCCACTCTCCTCCTTTCTGGCTAGAGGATCGTACGAGCACTTTTCTCAGCATGAAAACAGGGCTCTCTGCACTGTGCATATGACAAAACTCCCATTTTCTTGGCTCACCATAGTTGCAGAGTCACAGAATATTTGAAGTTAGAGAGCATCTCTGGAGACTGTCCACTGCAACCCACTACTCAAAGCAGTGGCAGCACCCACAGCTGCAGGATTCCCAGTCAGATTTTTAATGTCTTCAAGGTTGAAGTCTTCACCACCTCTCTGAACAACCTGTTCCACTGTTTAATCAGTCTTAGGGACTGTGATTCTATCCCCCTCAATACTCCTTCAGATATCTCCACTATCCTACAGAAGGAAAAGATTGTTTAGTAATGACACTGTGCTGAATTCTTTAAAAGGACTTACCACAAATATAATATTTCTAGACTTTTTTCTGTGACTGACACAAAAAGGATGCATAAATAATTTTTTTTTAAAAAAGGAAAATCATATTTCCACCAGTGAAGAGATATTCAGGAAGATCATTTAAAGACAGATACTAAAAGAAAAGACTAACAGTGAAAATAAATACAACATATATGAAAGAACAATATAATAGAGAATTCAAATTATCTTTATATCCATTAGTACCTAGTGCTTAGAATATGCATTTAGAAAAACTAAATTATGCTACTCTGCTCCTAGTGTACTTATATAATGGAGTGCGAGTATCCAGAATTCCAGTTAGTGTATTTCACCAATCTGATATAGTACAAATATAAATTTTAGTTCTTGCATAAGGAAGAAATAAATAATTGTCTTCTCAAATACATTTTCACTTTGAAAACTTAGGATGAATTCATATGAAAAATTTGATCCACCTTTATAGGAAAAATTCTTTCCACTATAAATTAATCGTCAGGAAAGAAGATAAAAAAGATTAAAGTACACAGAAAGAATATTAATTTACTTTTTTTTACTATACTTATAATATTAATTTAAAAGAAATCTCAAAAGAGGTTTTCTGTATAACTGTATCCTTTCTGCATAAGTGTACCCTTATTATGTGAGCAGTCAGACATGACTTTGTCCCTACACTCACATCACAGTTTCTGAAACTGAGTAAAATTCACAGTTATGGATTTTATTGCACACTTCTGTACAGCTAAGTACCAATTTACACGTTCTGTTCTGTACAGCACATTTTGCCACTGCAGCCCTCTGAACTCTGTTTAACATGTTTAACTGTTAACAGCCAGGCAGTGCCTTTGTCTTACTGAGCAGATGTGTGACAATAATTAGGTTCAACAACAGCCCATAAATGCCAGATGACCATTTGACCTGAGACTTGACAGCCACATGGAAAGGGAATCTCTATGTAATGGCATTTTATGTATGCATGACTTAGTATCTTCTAATAATCAGGCACTGCATTCCAGAAGGATTGAAATGATACAAGAGAGTAGGACAAGAGGCTGCTTTTTTTTTTTAAAGCAAATTTTTGCTTTTTAAAGCAAAATAAGAAAATATCAAAGTATAATTATAATATTTTTAAAAGACATATTTAGATACAAGAGTGTGGGGAAAGAAAATTCCAGGGACATTCCAGGGACAGCCAAGGACTTTGAAATAACCTGAACACTGAATACTGGCATGGCAAAGGAAATTCGCAGTAGTTAAACATTTGTTTTTATCTCACATCAGGAACGAATAAAAGAAGCTAAAAATGTGTAGAGTTTAAATGAGGTTTTATCTAATGCATTTTTGGAATGAAATGAGTGCATTTAAGACACAAAGGAGCAAGTGTGCTTTCAGGTGGATACTACCTTCCCAGAAAATCTGTCTAAAAACAGATTAAGACATCATTTACTCTCATGAGGCAAGACAAAAATATCCCCACACTTTTTATTGCATATACACACACACATGCACATATTTATATATACATATATCTCCATGTATGTGTGTCTATATAAGCATACATGTCTATGTGCACATACAGGTAGCTTACCATCTTGAAATATTCCATTATTGAAAAATTCATA
>VWYO01026448.1:175327-195755 GCA_013400275.1 Rhadina sibilatrix | reverse complement strand
CCCGGGAGAGACCCGGGAGAGACCCGGGAGAGACAGCCCGGGCTCAGGGACCCCCGGCTGAGGGACCCTCGGCACAGGGACCCCAGCCCTCACTCCCTTGGCCACCCCAGTCCCCGATCCTCAGCGACACCCAGCCCCACAGCCCATCCCTCAGAGTGTCAAAGCCTGAGAAACAGGGACAGGTATCCCAACAAAGCGTGCAGGCTTCTCCTAAAATCGTCACTGAGCTTCTGTAATAAATTACTTTCCGGAGTGATTTCCTTATTTCGAGGGCTTTTCTCCTCCGTCACACTGAGGAGACCTAAAGCAACCACAAAGCTGACTTTGCCCATAACCACTCATAGCTCCAAATTATTGTTCCACCCCATTGTTGGCTTGGAGTGTTTCCAGAAACCCTCAGCACCTCAGCATAGGGGTCCCAGTGGCTCCAGGGCCGTCCCTCGCATTGCTCCAACCACAACCCAGCCATTCTCCTCCTGCAAAAACCCCAGCAAATGAAACTACACCAAGAATTTCTGTGCTCTGGCTCATCACCCAGCAAATGCATCGATGGTTTTCCGCTCACAGCAGCAAGCAGAACTGGTCACATTGGTCATTATTCCGAATGCAGGGCATTCAGACCCCACGTACCTTTGCTGGCTGGAACATGTGCCATCATTTCCAGAAGCAGCAGGTACCAGCAGCGTTTCTCAGAAGTTGTTGGAGGGGAATCACCCAGGGCTGCACTGAGTTCTGCAGCTCACTCAGAGCAGTTGGTATAAAAATCAAAAGATTTCAAAGCAATGAAGGGCCGGGTTTACGTGCAGATCAAATGTAGCCCACATAAATCAAAATGACGGCCTCAAAGACTTGCAAAAATAATAATGTTTGAATTCATAAATATTCCCATTCTTTCTTTTTTCACTGCGGGGAAACGAGGCAGTGATATTGCAAATTCAGCTAAAGCCTTCCAGATTCCTCCGCTTGTTTTCTGCTTTGGGAGGGTGGTGGCTGGGAATAAATGTAAATTAAAAACCCACTGCACAGATTAATCACTGTGATAAAGATTGATAAATACAAAACCCTTCCACATACAGACATGCATATTTCAAATATAGATCAATCCATCACACTTGAACAAAATTTTTTGTTCCCAGGTCACGGACTCACTTTAAGACAACCCCTGAAATCAATTAAAGGCCACCCAAAAAGCCCAAACCCCACAGTGGTGCTTTCCACTGTCCAAGGGACCTCTGTGCTCCATCCTCATGGACCACAAGTTGCAGCTGATGCACAAAATCCCCAGCTGAGGCCACACGTGGGATTTCTGTGGGCCGGGAGATGTCTTGGCACTAGCATGCCCTTGAAGAACCCCAACAGCTTTGGCTCTGGTCTCCCCTGAGAGCTTGTCTGGTCACACCTTCCCACCCTGTTTTGCAGCATAACAACATTCCAGGGCTCCACCTGCAGAGTCACAACAGAGAGAACCAGGGCAGGAGCCCTCAAGTCAACTTTAACCAAGGCATTTATTAGTGACTCTGGGAATCACCTCTTCAGTGCTGCTGCTCCAGGTTAAAGCCATGCAGCACGCTGCTGCCAGGCACAAACAAGGACTATTTTAACCTCCCAGTCCTGCACTCCTGGCTGTTGCTGTCAGCCTCAGTGCCCAGCTCCAGCAGCCCCTCCTGAGGCGCACGGACCTGTAACGCTGGGAAACAATTCCATTTGCACTTCTGCTTTGGCTCAAACCCTTCGCAGCGAAGAGCACTAACTCTGCCTCTCCTTCCACCTTGAACCGCCAAACACTCAAGAAAGTCAGAGGAGGTGGCCCTGGTTTCCCTTTTGCTGGTGTGCTCCAAGCTGTCCCACGCGTTTCAGAGCACATCCATCGGCTCGCCATGGTGTGGCAGCCAACAACAGGCAGTGAGTGAGGCTGCCCGAGCCTGCCAGAGACGCAGCTCCGGAGTTCTGCAGCAGGGCAACAGAAGAAATGGTTGCTTGTTTGCTCTTGGGTTTGTTTTTTCCTTAGAGGAACCCTTAAATTCCCTTTAGTGCGCTCCTGTTTTAAGGCAAAACAAGAACAGCTGTAGGAAGTTAACAAAACCCACGAGAAATAGACTCCAGACTAAGCAGCTTTGCCTGTCTTTACTGTTCCAAGTCCTGGCAGTTGTGAGGATATTTGGGTTTTTCCTCTGTAGAAGAATATCACATACAGGACAGTTTGGGGTTTGGTACAGGGCACGCCACCACTCCAGGGGTCTGCTATTATTGAGCCATTAAATGCCAGGAAAAAAATAGGTGATCAATTAAACCAAAAGCGTGCCACCACATTTTTTTAGAGATTCTTGTATTTCATCCACCATTCTCATCAGAGACCCTTCAGCTGACCCCACTGAGATCATCTGCAGGGGCCTGGTGAGATCAGCAAGTCCAGCGTCACCTCTCCGGGCTTTCAGCAAACAGGAAAAACTTGTTATTTTTTTTGCAGAAGTGCAACACGTCATCTTCCACTCCTACCCTGACCCATAAAGTAATCCAGCTTGTAAAGCAGCTGGCAACTTGTGCCAGAAGGTTACCCAGCAGAAGTTACTCTGCAGCTCCCGGGATGGCAGCAGCAGGAGCCAGGCTGCACGGTGCAGGTGCCTGTGGCACTGCCACCAATCCTGGGCACTGCCCGGGCTGCCAGCCACTGCCTCGTGGCCCAGAGCCACATCTGTGCCCCTGAGGTGGTGACAGAACCAGGCTGGAGCAGGGCAGAGCTGGGGTTTGGCCGGCACCCTCCACCCTGTGCCGCCAGCCCCGCGGGGAGGCTCTGAAAGCAGCAGAAATCAAACCAGCAAGGTGTGACATTGCCTCGACACTCAGCTCACCAGGATGCTCTGGGAAAGTTCAAACTTCTGCCATTTGTTGGGTAAATCAAGTCAGCACGTCAGCAAAACTAAAAGGAGTACAGTTATAGCCAGGGAAGCAAATCCTGGCTCTGCTTGGTCCACAGTCTCCAGGACACTGGAACCTGTGGGATGGGAGTGAGCAAGGGCAGAGCTCAGCTCCTGGCTGCAGGCATCACCCCTGTGACTTCTCCACGTGATGGGAACGCTGGTTGAGAGACATTATAAGTACCAAAGAACAATAAATATTGATTTTATAAGTGCATATTTGCATCTAGTTTTATTGTAAACACTATCAGGCAATTTTGCCTGGTTACTTTATTCTTATCTTAAGCCAGCAAACTCTCCAAGCCAAACAAACTGAGATCAAACAGGTCATATTTGAGAGAAGGGATCTGCCCAACAGCAATTTTGGATTTGGGAAGCCTCACCTGCCCTCAGTGACACCCCAAGGACAACATTTTTCACATTGCAGATACTGATATGATGAATGAAGCCAATCAAGCATCTCCTGTAGACTGATGCACTTTTCAAAAAAGAAACTCTCAGTACCCACAGCACAATTTCAGCAGAAGACACGTGGAAGTGTAGGAGCTAGAACAGTATTATTTTGAATAATGTCAGTATTGCAGAGAAACCTTGTAACCTACCACAGGAAAAGAGAAACTTGGCCATAAATTACCCTGCCTGGGCTTGCAGCTTTAGTGTGAAGCACATGTGAGCAGCCTCTAACTCATCAGGGTCTCAGAGGGAATATGGGAGTTAAGGCTGCACTGACATCACTCCTGAATATAAAAAGTAATAAGTTAATGCTTTAGAGAAAAAAAAATAAAAATTCCCCTGTTTGCCTCAGGCTCCCGCAGCCCCTGTGCTCTGTGCACCAGTGGCAGCCTGCAAAGGATCCTCATCATTGCTTCATCTCACTAATTAGAATTTACCTGCTGCAGATTACAACATGGGGTTAGTATTAAGCAAGAGCTGTCCTGCTCAGCTTCAGCCTGGTCCTGAGAAGTGCTGAGCAGCATACAGAGGAGTTTTAATTCAGCCCTTCCTTGTAGGGAGGCTAAAACTTAAATAGCTTCTATTTAGAATAGTAAATTCACATACATGGTTTTATACCTCCAGGTTTGGGAAGGGTTTTCAATTCCCCCCATAAATCAGACCCCAGGGGAATCCCTGTGTCACTGAGGCAGGTGTCAGATCAGCAGAAGCTCAAGAAATGTTTGGGACCCTGCAGGGCACAGAGAGACAACTGCAGCAGCAGTGCCATTTTCAGTGATCAGGAACTTAAACCCAGAGAGGCACTGCTGGGACAAACAGAGCACAGACCTGTGCTGGAACCCACTGTGACCAGCACCCCCTGTGCCCCTGCCCTGGTACAGACTGGTCCCAGCCCCAGCTGCCCCTGCCCTGGTACAGACTGGTCCCAGTCCCCCCTGTGTCCCTGCCCTGGCACAGACTGGTCCCAGTACCCTCTGTGTCCCTGCCCTGGTACAAACTGGTCCCAGCCCCAGTACTGGGTGTCCCTGCCCTGGTACAGACTGGTCCCAGTACTGGGTGTCCCTGCCCTGGTACAGCCTGGTCCCAGTACCCTCTGTGTCCCTGCCCTGGTACAGACTGGTCCCAGCCCCAGTACTGGGTGTCCCTGCCCTGGTACAGCCTGGTCCCACCGCAGTCCCGGCTGGTCCTGCCCTGGCCCTGCCGCTGCTGCTGCGGGAGCTCCCCGCGGTGGGGCCGGGCTGTGCCGGGCTCCGGGCACCCCCGGGGGGCACAGGGCAGCACAGGCGCTGTTCGGGCCCAGCTCAGCTGCAGGGACACTGACACAGGGGCTTCACCTCCGAATGCCGAACCTTCCCTCCTGGTCAGGGACGCACCCGCCCCGCACCCGCTGCCAGCGACGCGTTCCCCCTGCAGGGCCTGGGCTCAGCCCGGCTGCGAGGCTGCCCAGGGGCGCAGGGCAGGCTGCAGGATGGCTGGGAGGGGAGGAGTGAGATGTGCAGTGCCTTTCCCGGCTGTTCGGCCCCCTCGGGCTCGGGCTCGGGCTCAGGCGTCGCAGATCCGGCAGGGCTGCAGCCCGCTCTCGTCGCACGCCGGACACCGCAGCGCCCGGTAGG
The DNA here is from genome assembly GCA_013400275.1 of Rhadina sibilatrix. Lineage (NCBI taxonomy): Eukaryota > Metazoa > Chordata > Aves > Passeriformes > Phylloscopidae > Rhadina > Rhadina sibilatrix. The sequence goes on along the minus strand of VWYO01026448.1, from coordinate 190,774 downwards.
ACTCCCGGAATCTGTTTGCCAGCATGGAGAACTTGCTGCCATGGCACAGCGAGCAGGGAGCACAGCCTGAGCCTTTGCACTGGGAGCAGCCGTGCTCAGCGTCGCCCTCCTGAAGCAGACAGCAGGGGAAAAAAAAAAATAAATAAAAAAATCTGTTAGTGGGTGTGAGATACCAAAGTCAGGAATGTTCTCGAAAGAGGGAAATCCTGTCTCCTCGTCTCTGCCATCACAGCTGATGATGGTACACCTCCTGACACACCACTCTGCCTCTGACAATCAGCTCTCCACAGCGAGGACTTTGACTAAAAGGCTCCCACACGCTTGGGGACAATTCCTGGCTGCTGCTAGAAAATGAGAAGTCAATGTGACTGGGCTTAGAACACAATACTCCAAACTCATCTTTGTCCTGTGCACAGCTCCACCCGTCCTCCTGTCATTTCTTATCACACCGTTTCCACTCTGTAGCCTCGGGTTTGAGCCACACTTCATTGCTTCAGGGACTGCTCGTCACCCTCTCTCCCCGAATCCCTCATCACCACCATGCACACCTTCTGTTGAGTTGTCCTTTGTGCCTGCCTCTCTCCCACTGTGCCAAGCAGCCTCTTTCAAATCCCACCTTGAAATTCGTGGGAGCAGAAGGACCCGCACCCAGTACAGCCCAGACTGGGTTCCATGAAACTGCACCAGCTCCACATGTCAGCAATGGGGTTTGTGGCATCAAATCATGGTCAGACTAATTGGGATTCTGACCAGCAAAGACTCCCCCGTGAGAAAGCAAATGTAAGGCACAACCTTATTTCAGCTGATACTAAAATTTTAGCCTGGAGCAGTCTCAGCCACAGAGCAGCTGTGTTTAGCCTTGTAAGGCTGGAGAAACTCTGGCCTGCTCTCATCCCACTGGGAGGGGTGACAAGGCCTGGAGCCCAGCCAAGGTCTGGAAATGCCAGCCATCTCCAGGGGAAGAAATCCGTGGGAGACATGAGCAGCTGGAAGCAGCAGCGCTGTCCCCAGAGCATGGTCTCAGCACAGTGTTGGTCGTTCCCTCCTGAGGGAAACGAGGAGCAGAGTGGTGCTTTTTATCCACTTTTTAGGAGCCAGATACAGAGATGGATGGGGCTTGGGTGGTTTGACCAGGGCTAAGGGGGAAAAGCACTTCCCATTTTCTCTTACCTGCACATGCTGGCTGCAAGTGACCTTATTCTCCCCATCTTTTTTATGTGCACCACTTCGTTCTTTCCTGTCCCGGTACACGAACGTCCAGTCATTTATTCCCTCAGCCTGGATCATTCTTCTCATGAGCTCTTTCTGGTCCATCGGTGCACGGATGATTTTCAGGTTATTGGTGTAGATGATGATCTTGCCAAAATCTACAACTGGGGAAGCCTGAAGAAGGAAGTTACCGGTGTCTCACCAGTATAAACTCACTCTGTAAACACTGATGCTTCCTGTGCTTTAAGAAGAGTGTCCCCTCCACGAGGCCAGCTCCCCTGACCACCCCCAGAGCATCCAGCAAACTGCTGGAGGTACAGCCCTAATGGGTGAATTTGTATTTTTATTTTTTTTTTCCCTAGTTATTTTAAAGCTAAACTTGGTCAAACGTTTCCCTGAGAGCAGCACTTTGCTGACCTGGTCCCTCCTCCCTGGGTGTCATATGGAGTTACTGGGGCCTATCGTTTTACACGCTCCTCATGTTTCACTCCGAGTGTCTGTGTCGAGAAGCCATGCAAGAGGAGACGTTCTCCTAGAAAATGCCCTGAGCCACATCAGCTGCCATGAGGTGCCTGGTGCTCTCCTGGCAGTGGGGCACCTGCTCCCCTGTGGGGAGAAACGTGAGGGGGAGGCAGGTGGGCACGAGTGCTGCTCCCCTGCAGAAGGTGAGAGCCTCGTGTGTGCTGCACAGACACGCTGTCTCCAAGCACCCAGTGCATGCTGATGGAGCACAAGCTGGTACTGGACAGGGTGGTTACTCGAGGTATCTGTGCCTGGGGAGACAGAGGAGCCTTACCCAAGAATGCAAACCAAAATAACGGGGTGGATAAGATCACTGTAGTGCACTGTCTTTGGGCAGGAGAGATTCGGCGTGGTCTGATGTTTTCAGGCAAACTACATGTCCAGTGTGTGAGCAGGTCAAATATCAGCCACCTGGGTTTCCCACACAGCTCTGATGAGTGCCAGGAGCTAACAGACTTTCAGTGTGTTCAAATCAAGGCCTTAAAAAGCATTCACACATACTGTGCATGTATTGCCTCTCTGCTAGGGCTAAAGAAACTCTTCTCTATCAGGCACATTAATTACATGTTAAGAAAATCACCAATGAAACTCAGCTGGGGTTGTCAAAGTAGGCAAAGAGGAATTCTGGCTGCCAGAGGATGTGCACACCTGGCACACCTGCCAATGGCAGCACTGGCTTTCTGCCAGCTGAAGTCACACAACTTTAATGTTTTAAATGTATCTAATTAACATCCTCCTTACATTTGACTAGATCTAGATAGAGTAGGATTCCCATGTACAGATATCACTATGTATGAAAATGTTCTCTTTTACTCTACCCAATGGACTGATGCAGATCAGCACCGGGAGAAGCCGGAGCACAGCTGGAGCACAGCTGGCAGGCGCTGTTCCCTCCTGCCTGCACTGCTGCAGACCCCGAGGGTCCTGCCACCTGTGGCATACTCAGCATAGAGAATTCCTGGGATGATGGCTGCAGATTCACAACCACCCTTTTCAAGTCCTGGCCCGGCAAAACAGTTTGATCAGGATGAGGCCGCAGTGTGGGGCAGGTGTCACCGTGTTTGTTACTCGGGGCAGGATTTAGCCTGAAGCCACTCCCTGGAGCAGGGACAGCCTGGGCAGCACTCACCCTGCAGCATGGGGCTGGTGTTACTCGGGGCAGGATTTAGCCTGAAGCTGCTCCCCGGAGCAGGGACAGCCCGGGCAGCACTCACCCTGCAGGGACAGCCCGGGCAGCGCTCACCCTGCAGGGACAGCCCGGGCAGCGCTCACCCTGCCCGGGCAGCAGTGACAGCCCGGGCAGCACTCTCACCCTGCAGGGACAGCCCGGGCAGCACTCACCCTGCAGTGGCTGGCGCCGGGCTGGCAGTCGCTGAGCAGGGGCGCGGTCCCGGTGAGCCCGTGCTGCTGATCCTCCCGGAGAATGCTGATCCTCTGGGCAGTCAGGGCCGTGGGCCAGTAGAACCTGTTCTCCGGCACCTCCTCGGCCCCGCAGAAAGGGTCCCCCGGCTCGAAGCTGTGGCGCAGGAAGCGCCGCGAGTGCTCCTTGGCCGGGGGCTCCAGCTCCTGCCCGTCCTCGTAGACTTGCTTCAGCACCCGCCCGCTGTAAGCTGAGGATATTTTGAACCTCACCTTGCGGGGCCGCCCCTCATGCCGCTGGCTCGGTTTCTTCTGGGGCTCATCCATCGTTGGGATTTCAAGCTGCAGGTCCTGGAGATCGGGCCCAAGAGCTTTGGGTCCAAAAGAAAACGCTTCCAGCTTCCCCTTGCCGCACGATGTATAATTCAGGGTTTCTAGTGGTTCCTCTCATCTTACAGCAAAACTGACACCGCTGTATTAAATATTGATAGAAATTCACAAAGAGAAAATATCGCTGGTAGTGATGTCAAAGGCAGGTTGGTGAGTGGGGGCCAGGCTGGACACCACAGGAAGAAAGGAATTAACCTGGAAGGAGAGGATTAAATAGGGAACTCTACCCATGTTTCTGAAACCATGGAAATGTTTCTGCCACGTGCTGTGATAAGAACTACCCCAAATACATCATCCCAGTAGCTTTTCATAATTTTCTGACAAGGTAGAAAGTTAAAAAGACAAATTCAGAGGAAAAGCAATCCAGCCTCACAAATTGCAAATATGAATAATTCCTCTCCCGTTCTCACACTGAAACCCTGAGAGCACAAAGCTCAGTTTCATTTTAATCTAACGTGTTCCTCTACAGGTTGTGAGATCTAATTAAGATATTTTCTCGTTAGTGCTCAATCCCTATTTGCAATTCTTGATGCCTTTTAGGGCCTTTTGGACCATTCTGGGTTTGGTTTTCATTGTTAGGAGACAGCCATCACCTCATGCACCCCCAGCTGAGGGGCTTCCTTTCCCCAGCACTCCCAAACCTGGGTCTCCAGGCACCTCCCAGGGCAGCCCCTCCTCTCTTTTAGGAGATCCCACCCATCACCCCGGAGCTGCTGCCTCTCTGGCCTTGTCTCTGTCACTGTGGGTTTGGTTCCTGTGCCCATCCCCGGCTGGATCTCGAGCTCCTCTGACCTTTCCAGGGGTAAAATAAAGAATCTGTGTGCCACCAAACACATCTGCAGGTAACTGCTGTCTGGTGTCTCCCAACACCTACTCGAATCACACAGGTCCCCAACAGGAGTTAAAATCTCTTTTTTTTTTTTTTTTTTTTTTTTTTGAGTTCCAAGATTTCAGTACCTATCCACCATTACACATCAAGTGGGACTCTGCTTGGCAGGATGTAGGCAGAGAGCTTCATTTAACTTCTTTCTTCAAACCCAGCACTGTGAAAGCTTAATTCTCTCAAGGTTAATTCATTATGGTCTTTTAAAAGTTTGTTAATGAAACGCCGGGGCGACGGTTTAGAAGCTGCCTGCTAATAACTCCACTGCACAGACCTCCCAGCAGCCAAACAGCTGCCACAAGCAGTTCCTGTCACGACAGACAGCGCTCTGAGGGTCCCTTGGGCTGCTGGAAGCCTCATGGTAAGGACACGTCAAGATTGTTTCCTGTAGCAAAGAGCAGGCCTGAGCACGCCTGGGTGAGCAGCCAGCCCCGGAGCCGCCCTTGGCACCTCCACAGCAGCACTGCGGGGCTGAGGGCAGCTCCCACCCTAGCTCACACACCAGGAGCTCCCTTGGGATGAAAACCCCGATTTGCATGAATCACACGGCTCTTGCTGCATTCCCTTGGAAGCCTGACCCACCTGTCCCACGGGGAGCCCCGCTGAGCCAGGCCTCAGCATTGTTCAAAGGGGTCCCCGGCGGCCACAGCCTGACACAAACCCGCTGTGTGAGGCACCTCGCCCGCAGCTCATTTCCTTTTTGATCACGGGGAGCAATCAGAAAGGAGAGGGAGTTCAAAGCAGCGATGAGAGAGCAGAGCAGGGGCAGCGCTGCCAGGCCAGCAGGGCAGCTGGTGGCTGTGCAGTTATTCACAGCTCAGATCCAGCCGGCCCTGCTGCTGCTGCTGGAGCAGCCCATCCTCTGCAGGGTTCAGCCAGGCACGGCCAGCCCGGGGCTCCTGCTGCCCCGGTGCCCTGCAGCCACACGCTCCCCATCTCACCCCAGGCCGGGACACAGAGTGTGGCCTCACTCCCAGAGCCACAAGCCTCGTTTGTGTCCGTGTAGATGATTCTTGCTAAGGAAAGACCCCACAAATGGCCCCGTTCTGCATTTCTTAGCTGTTCTGAACACCTCGAGTCAATGCTTCCACACCAAACACCCCCATGGGGACCTTCCGGGTGGTGTTTGATGAGGCCACCCCAGAGCTGTTGTATTCCTCTGGGGAATGGTTTTTCCCCCAGAACCCCCTAAAGCCTGTGGCCATTTAGTCTGACCCTTCCTCCCCTATTTTGACCCTATAGGCTTAGGCCCAGTTATCTCCCCTGAGCCAGAGACTTGATAAACCCATGCGTGTTCCTGGTTCACTCTCTTCCCTGGAACCCTTCGAGAATAGAGCCTTGGACTGATCCTAGGGGGTGAGAGCCTCTTTTGGAATCTTTTAACCCTGTCCCCTGAGATATTCCTTCAAAACCCCTCAAGGAAACTGAGCGAGCTTCAGGAAGAGTATTTCACAGAGCCACCTGTGACCCCTGGAGCCCACAGCGTGCTCACCCTGGGGCGATGGCACAGGGGGTGCAGGAGCCCTGGCATGGGTGGGTGAGGGTGCAGGAACCCTGGCACAGGGGGGTGAGGGTGCAGGAACCCTGGCATGGCTGGGGGTGGGAGCCCTGGCACAGGGGGTGCAGGAGCCCTGGCACAGGGGGGTGTGGGAGCCCTGGCATGGCTGGGTGTGGGAGCCCTGGCACAGGGGGTGCAGGAGCCCTGGCACAGGGGGTGCAGGAGCCCTGGCACGGCTGGGTGTGGGAGCCCTGGCACGGGTGGTGCCCCCGCCGCCTGCAGCTCCCGGGGCCAGCGGGGGTTTGTTTCCCACAGCCCGCACGAGCCTTACTAAAAATAGAACAAAAATAATTTTGCATTCAAGAGTGAAATCATTAAGCTGCACGATCTAGATCATCACAGCACTATATTTGGCTTCAGACTCGGCTCCACTGCATTCTAATGACACCTGTCTTTCCAGCGGGGGCCTGTCCTGCCGCCCGCAGCCCTGGCAGCATCAGGGCAGCCGGGGGCTCTGCAGAGCACAGCAGAGCCAGCCCCTGCCCTGGGCAGCACCAGGAGCTGCACTGGAGCTATTGCTGCAAAGCTGGGGCTGTGCAAAGCAGGCCTGAAAGAAGAACCACAGTGAGCTGGGCTTTGAAGGCGTTTCCACCTGCCAGTTTTGCTGGAAAACACTTTGTCGTGCTGTCCTTCCTGAGAGCAAACACTGCTGCCCTCTTTCCCCTGCACGGGGAGCGGGGTGGGCATGAGCATGGAGCTTTCAGCTGCAGCAGGGCCCTGCTCACACCACTGCCAGCACACAGCATCCAGCCAGGTGCCAGGACACCAGGGGTGTTTCCCAACACACCGTGTGACACAAGGAGCATGGCCTGGGAGGGAGGTGTATTCTTTTTGTGCTCGCCTCCCTGGGCTTCTGTGCTAGCTCAGTTTCCTTGAGGGGCTTTTGGGGGAAATGCCTCAGGGGATAGGATAAAAGATTCACAAGAGGCCCTTACCTCAGGATTATTCTAAGGTTCTATTTTCAAAGGGTNAGGCTTTATTCTCGAAGGGTTCCCAGGGCAAAGAGGGAGAAAGAGGAAGGAGCACGGGTTTATCTGGACTCTCTGTCTCGGGACAGATAGCTGGCACTGAGCCATAGGTCAGAGATAAGGGAAGGACAGGGTCAAACTAATAGGTTACAGGCTGTAGGGGGTTTTGGGGAAAAAAACATTTCCCTGGAGGAATACAACATGGGAGGGCATCCACAGGCAGCCAGCACAGCCACCACTCCCTCTGGCCTGGCAGCCAGCACCTGGATTTCCTCATTCATGCCAGCAGATACTGGCATCTGCAGCTAGAAGTGAACCTCAGAAAATACAAGTATTCTGCTTACTACTGCTGGAGAGTTTCCTATTCAGCAGCACTGAGACAGTCTAGACTGAGACTGTTTATACTAAAACTGTCCACGTGAGCCAAGACAAGGGTCTGCTTCCAGCTGTCTCCAGTTTATACCTGCCAGCAGCTCAGAACACGTGTAGTCTTTTATCTGACACTAAACATCACATTTTTAAATGAACTATTTTAAAAGTGTGAAGAATTTTTTAAATATGAGCTGCCCCAGCCAGACCTGACAGGTCATACAGTGCTCAGGGCTGGCTGTGTCATGTTCAGGGTTTGATTTGGGATCCCCAGGTGGGAGGAACCTCACAAGGTGCCTGATCCACCCCCACCCCAAAGCAACCTGCTCAGTGTTCCAGCTCCTACAGAGATGCACGGAATTGGTTGAGTGTCATTAGCAGAAAACAGACACAAAAGAGCAGCACACAGGAACTGCAGTGGGTGGCACCTGCACAGGCAGCCCTGGCACTCATTGTCCTGACACCACTATTTCCAAATCATGGAGAACATTGCAGGGTTGGCTCAGGTGTAAGCTCTGATGTTCTAAGGCATGAAGGTTTGTCTCCAGAGGAAGCAACCTGACCCACACCAAGCATTTCTGGCATTCCTGGCCATCATCATCCCCAGCCAGGGACTTACGGACAGGTGCTAGAAGTACTGGGTGGGTACTGGGCAGGCTGTAAAATACAGGGGCAGGCACAGATCCTGTGAAAAACCCAAGGAGCTGAGGCAGGAGTTTCCTTCCCTGGCCAGGGACCTGTGTGGCTTCTGCAGAGGGTGGGTACAAAGACAGCAGGCCCTGGGCTGCTCTTTCACTCACTCTGAGCTCATGCATCCATTGGCAATCAGAAGCTGATTGCTCACTGCCAGCCCCAGATCAGCAAACCCCACCACTGGCCTTCCCAAACATCCCTCCTGTACCCAAATTCCTTGTTCCAAAGGGGGCTGAAGCTGCCGTCAGTGCATGGGCCGAGAGGCTGGGACAGACAGAGGGACAGCAGCTGTGCAGAGCAGCTGCAGCCTGGCACACACAGCACCAGGGCACGGGCGTAGCTCGGGGCTGGAGTCTCTGCTGCACACCTCTAACATCTCCTGGAAAGCCCTGAGCACCTGATTCGATCTGAGCTAAGGTGTGATGTCACGCTGCATCATCTGCCTTCGTGAAGGGGCTGACAGGGTTTGCTTTTGTGCTCAGCCTCCCCTTTTTGCAAAAAACGCCAGAGTCACGGGTTGTTTAAAATTCTGGATGATTTAACCCTGCGCTGAGGTGGATTCACAAATCGTGAGGCTGCGGAGATACAGGTACACACCTTCACACACGCCGGGAGTTCGCGGGGGCTCCATTTTCCAGGAATCCAGGCTGGGAAGGTTTCCTTGTGCCGGCACAAGGCAGGGCCCGCTGCGCATTCCTGGAGGCTGAAGTCAGCGGGGGTGGAGGACGCGCAGCACCGCCGGGAGAGCGGGCAGGCTCCGTGAGGAGAGCCAGCTGACTCTGCACCTACCTAAGGGAGCAGGAAAATCCTGAAGTCACAAAGAAACAAAGGAAAAAAAACCAGGAAAAAAGAGCTTCAAAGAGGGAAATTCCCAGGTGCTGAGTTTTATCTGCGGACGCAGCTCTCCCTTGGGCTTCTCCTGAGAGCAGCAGCACAGCCTGGGACCCGAGCCCAGGAGAACATGTGTGCAGTGGGCAAGGAGCTGCCCACAGCCCCGGGAGCACACGGGTTTGCTGGATAAACCCACCTGGGAGTGAGCCCCGGAGGAGCTCTGCCCTGCCCTGCAGGCGTGGAAACCTCTGCCAGCACAGGTAACCCCACCACAAGGGCTCAAGCCCCCTGTGTGTTCCCAGTGGGCTCAGGAGCAGCCTGGCCTTGCTCCCCAGACCTGCTCTGCAAGCAGAGGCTGTGGGAGAAGCCAACTCAGACTGAGCTCCAGAGCAAGCAGCCGTGGAGAGCTGAACCAGGGTCTCCCTCAGTCAGTAGAGCAGCAGCACACCTGCAGAGCTTTGCTCACCCAGCCACGCTGCCCCTCTTGCACTGCACCATCCCCTCCTAGAGCTGGGGGCCTCAGAGCAGCAGGGTTTATAACCTGCTCCTGGCTGCAGCACTAACCCGGTGGCCAGAAGCACCTGGGAGCACTAAAGGTGATGCAGTTTGCAAGCAGTGGGGTCATTTCCATGAGTTTAACAAGGTAACTGTGGCCTGATGTTTTCTGCAGTCAAACCTGCACAGAGATCAGCTTCTGAAGGCCTGAGTTCAGGTGCATACTATTTGGAAACCCTGATTCCTTGTCTTGGGGAATTAAAACTGCATCCCTGCAGGTTCAGCACTTACCGGGCAGGCCTCAGGGAAGCAGGATGCTGTGCTTGGTGTTCCGTGTTCTGCTCTGCACTGCAGGGAAAAAGGATGAGAGCACCAGAAAGCCCAGAGCTGCTGGGGGGCACAGGGCACTGTCTGCTGAGGGCCAGGGGCTCACAGGCAGCTTCAGCTCCCAGAGGAGGAGTAGGGGCTGCCCACAGCCCCCTGTCCCTGTGGGGAAGCTCCAGCCCTGGGCCGTGCAGCTCAGAGGTGTCAGAGCCAGGCCCGGTGTCAGCTTTCATCACCCCCATTCCATTCCTCCCAGGTGCAGGGACCGGGCTGCTGGAGGAGGAAGAGGAGGGGGAGCAGGAGGAGGTGGCCTGGGTGACCTCCCCAGTCACAGGAAGGACACGTCCATCCTCTCTCACTGCTGCTCAGCCTGGTTTCACCGCCAACTACTCCTAATGACACTTCAACAAACACACAACAATCTGTCTTCATGAAAATCAGTGAATAAATTTAATTTAAAAATACTTTTCTATTTCTGGACAGGCACCACTCTGCTCCAGCTACTTCAGAATCAGCTGAAGCCTTAACAGTACCCAACAGCCAGACTGCACAAGGCTGTAATGGCAAAGCACAGCCTTCAACCCTCTGTGGGCTTAATAAACAGCTCCCCTGACCCCTTCTCTTTAGGCAGTGTGGATGGGGTCTCAGTGTTCAGCTTCTATCCTCCAGCTGCTGTGCATGTACCTCATGAAGGGGAAGAAGGGAAAGGTTCTGAGACACACAGCTCACTGAGGGTTTGTCACTGCAGGTGCTGCTGGGGCTGCAGGTGGGCGTGGGGAGCAGGGAGGTGCTGGCCCTGCTGCTGCCCAGCACAGGAGACCAGGCATTGCTTTGAGAGGTGGAAAATATTAGACAGGTTCCTTCTCTGCTGGCTGCAGGTCCACACACCCTGCACATCCCTGCAGAGTCACGCTGGCCTAATTATGTCTGCAAGCAAACACAACTTATTTACTGAATGTGCTGGGTTCTGCCGTCGGCGCCGCTCAGAGCCCACGGGCACTGCCCACGGCCGGCAGGCACTGCCCCAGCACCAGCCATCCCAGGGACAGGGCCAGCACTCCCATCCTGGCCCTTGGGGCCTGGAGACACAGCCAGGTCCTGCCATTTGCCCCTTCCAGCAGCAGCACTGGGCGCCGTGTTTGTGGGTGGGTGGGAGGATGAGCTGCCAGCTCAGATCTATAATCTGTAGCAGCTTGTAAGAGGCTGCCCCCTCTCCCTGCCCTCCAGGAGCTAAAAACAGCCTGAAAGGTCCCTCTTCCCCCGGGAAGGAAGCATGTGGTATCCACTTGCATGGTGCAGAGTGGCTGAGGCTTTTTATACCCCCCGGAGATGCTGCTGTGCTGAGCCCTCCCGTGGCACTCACAGCCCTGGCTGCAGCAGTGCTGCAGTGGCCACTGAACCCCAGCCCAGTGCCCCGCGGCTCCTGCAGGATGATGAGGACAAAGCATGTTTGCACTTGGCTTTGGGATCCATTGGAGCTGTTTTCTGAGCCCGTGCTGGAGCTGGGGGAAGCCAGAAGAGGCACCCCCAGAGGAGACGGGTGTGCGGCCACTTGGTGAGGAAGCAAAGGCGGGCACATTGATCTCAAGGTTGTCTCCCAATTTCCGGCTCCATGACGAACCTCTTGGAGTGACCCAGTCTGGCAACACCTATTTCAGCCATTCCACGCCTTCAGCACCAGGCATCCATGCCCTGGGAAGCTGAGAGGGCTCCAGTGGAGCAGCAGGGCCGTGCCCAGGCAGAGCCCTCTGCAGCAGCGGCACCGCCTGCGGCCCCAGAGCAGCGTCCTCCAGACCAGGCACCTGCTGCATCCAGCCCTGAGTTAATTACAGCATCGGCACCAGAGACTGCCCAAATGAAAGGGAAGCATGAGCAGATTTCCAGCTCTGCCTTTATTTTTTAACCCCAATTACGAGTCCTGTTGGAAGAGAGAGGCGGTGGCAGATAATAAAGTTCAGTGGAATGGTCTAAGTGTGAAGTGGAGAACCAGGCAAGCCTCAGCTCCTGATCCCAAACTGGACACTGATATGCTGATATCCTCTGATATCCTCTCCTGATTTCCTCCATGTAAACTGGGGAGCAGGGGATGCTTAGACTGAGGGCATTCCAGAGATGAATTAGCTTTTGGGAAGTGCTTTGAAAATTTAACATGTTATATAAATGTGAGTGTTAGCACAGACAGCTTTTGCACTGCAGCAGAAGCAGAGAATGCAGCCTGGATCGGAGCCTCGCTGGGCTGTTCTGGCAGCTCAGAAGCTGCTGGCTGGAAAAGCCCTGGGAGATCAGTACCCGTTCCCCAGGCATGCAGGAGGGGCCAGAATCACTGCCAGGCTCAGGGGAGCTTGCCCAGAGCATATCCCTGGTGGCATTCCCAAGAGATGGAGAGCCCAGGGGGCTTCCTGACCTGAGTCACTCCTCCAGGGAGCCCCAGCCCCCTGATCCCCTAGGGGATCCCCAAAGTGCTCAGCACTGCTGGATTCCCCAGCCTGCCTCCTCCTGAGATGCCTGTGGGGTGACCAGGCACTCCAGCTGTAGTCAGTGCTTTCCCCTGGGAATGCAGCAGGAACTGCTCATTGCACTGTGCATGTGCATCCCCCCAGCAGAGCCTCGGTCCCACCCACAGCTCTGAAAGTGCAGCTAATGCAGCCTGGCCCTTAAAGACCAGGAAAACTGAAGGAGCACTCACCAAACACATCCGATGCTTGCAGCATCACCCCTCAACCAGTGTGTGTCCCACCAGCCCAGCACCCACCCAATCTGACAGACCAAGCAGCACCAAAGCAGAAGGAGACATGAGATGGAACAGGGTGAGGTCATTGGTTCCTGGAACTATCCTGAAGAGGTTTGTCAACATTTTAGTTTAGCCAAATGGCCGCCGTACTACAGAAATACAGAAATATTTTGTTTTGACATCATCATGATCTCGGGGGGAGAACTTTGGAAAAAACTGTACTTCTGAGGAATGCTGAGAGTAGAGCAGGGACGGCTGCAGCCTGACGGCGTCACCTGAGACGTCTTCGGATTTCCAGTCTTGTCCTCTAATACTGGCAGTATTCTTCTGTTCAAAACACAGGGCTGAAACACGGCCAGGTTTGTAAGGAAAATGCTCGTGGACCTTAACTGCCCCTCCTCAGGCAATGCATCAGTAAGTGCCAGCAGGCAGACCCGAGACAGGAATTCGGCTGATGAAGGGAATGCAAATGACAGGTACCTGAGATGGTCCCTGGCCTCCCTTGCCAAAGCCAGGAAGGGCCCCCTGGGACCCCTCTGGCTGCTGCTGGGCTCAGGTCTCATGGGCTCGGCTGGCACGGGGAGCAGATGCTGCCCGTGCTCAGCACCCAGCTGTGCCCTCCCTGCCCCAGCACCAGCACCACTGCCAACCAGCCTGCAACTGGGAAGGCTGGGAGCTGCTGGAGAGCAGGTGACGGCCCCAGAAGGCAGGCAGGGGGTCAGCCCGGCCCTGCTGAGGCTGTCCCGGTGCCCCCGGGCTGTCCGGGCGAGCATCCCCAGGAACGCGAGGCTGGAGCGGCCGCTGCCGGCCTGGAGCACCCGGCGCAGGAAGCCGGGCCCGGACCGGGTCTGGCACACACTGCTCCTGCCAGGGCTGCCCCGGGCCATCGCGGCGGAGCCTCGGGGCCCCGCGGCCGCTGCAGGCCCGGGCTTGAGCCCCGGCGGGCGCCCGGCCGCAGCCCCCAGCCGGGAGCCGAACGGGTTGGGCGGCTCCGGGCTGTGGGAGGAATAATCGCTTGGCCCTGATTCAGCCAGCTGAGGCAGCCAAACCGGGCGAGGATGGCACTGCGGAGCCACCCGCGGCACCGGCCGGTCCCCGCGGCGGGCGGTGGCGTTTGAAGGAGTTTTCACGGCGCGGCTGCGGAGCGGGGAGCGAGCCGGGCCGGCACCGCCTGCGGGCGGCGGGGAGGTGTGCGAGGGGTGTGCGCGGCCAGCCGCCGGAGCCCGGCACCGACAGGTCGGGGCTGCTGTTTATCAGTGGCTCTCATCTCCTGAGCCGGTGAAATTTTTTCCGTGCCGTGTCAGTCAGTGCTGCTGCGCGGAGCTGCCGCCAGCCGCGGCTCCGGGCCCCTCTGCCCGGCCGGCAGGACCCGGGGCTCCGGTGCCCGGCCCCAGCCCGGAGCCGTCCCCTCGCTCCGACTGAGTCAGGAGTGACTCATTTCAGAGCGGGCTGCAGGCGCAGAGAGTGCCTTCGCAGATTGGCTGCCAGCGCAGCTCTGGATGTAGGTGGCTGCGTTACACGCTCCAGCAGCAGCAGCTCTGCTCCCTGCTCCCTCCTCCTCGCCCTCGGTGCAGGACAGCTGCCTGAGCCCGGCGGCTGCTTCTCTCTCAGCCCCGGTGGATGTGGGGTGTGGATGGCCCCGGGTCCGCTCCTGAAGGGGCTCTGCGCTGAAGATGGATGACTTGGCTCTCCTTGACCTGTTGGAGTGTCCCGTGTGCTTTGAAAAGCTCGACGCCACCGCGAAGGTGCTGCCGTGCCAGCACACATTCTGCAAGCCCTGTCTGCAGAGGATCCTGAAATCCCAGAAGGAGCTCCGGTGCCCCGAGTGCAGGACCCTCGTCCTGGGCAGCATTGAGCAGCTGCCCTCCAACCTGCTCCTCATTCGCCTCCTGGATGGAGTCAGGTGTGGACAAAACGTCACCAGGTTTGGCTCCATCCAGAGGTCGGGGGTCCTGTCCTCCCCCGCCTCCATCAGGAGAGTCCCCAGGGGGCTGCAGCTGCATCAGCACCGGCTGGCAACCAACCCCCGGACCCACATGGAAGGGGTAAGGAGCTTCTCAGTTCTTTTTTTCTGCCCAGGAGCATTCAAAGGTTCCTGCTGTGTGCCCAGAGCCAGGAACCTTCTCTGTTTGCAGCACTGCAGAGTGTTTGAAGTGAGACTGAGTGTTTTGTTTGCAAATTCGGCTGCTGTTTTGATGTAATATTTGACTGTTTCAAGTCCACCGCAGCAGAAATTGACTCCCAGGCTGAGACAAAGCCAGCCTGCCCTTTTCCTTACAAAAACTTCCCAGCAGCTCTTTTCTCCCAGTTTTCAGGTGCTTCCTGGGCATTTCAGGTGCTTGGACTTTTGAGCAATACACTGCTTTTGACTGATAGCAATGAAGTCAGTAATTGCAGAGCTGTAACTGTTAGTGGTGGAGAAGGTATCGCCGTAGCTGCACCTCAGTTTCCCCACACTGGAAAAGAAGGAGGTTGCCCAATGATGCTGCTGCTGTTCCTTCCAAAGTTCTTGGAGGTTCACTAGTTAAAAATATTAAATGTGACTCACTTTCAACTGTACCTAGGGACAATAGGCTAATTTTAAAATTCTAAGTTCTTTCCATCATTTCCTTTAACAATACCAAAGCTTTTCTTGAATAATGAGGACATGATATTAGACCTGTTAAAAGAGCTTGGCTGAGATGGAATTTAGGGTAGAGACTTGTGGCTTCACCTTTCCCACCCGTCTGTAAAACCTTTTAGTAGCACTCAAAATCTTGGCTGAAAGGGCTGTTGGATGCCAGGGCCTGGCCAGGGCACAGAGCTGTGGAGGTGTGGCAGGAGGTGCAGGTGCTGTGCCCGTGCTGGAGCCATGCAGGTGCTGTGGGCAGGAGTCCCATGCTGTGTCCTGTGGGTGTGAGCTGGCACCTGCACCCCAGGGAATCTCTGCGGTGTTGATGAGGGATCTGGATGGATCACACACCAAAACCCCAGTCCCCAGGGAGCTGCTCTCTCTGGTGTTCCTGCTGTGCAGGTTGGGCCCCAGGCACCGTGTCCCCTCCCGGGAGCGTGCCTGGTACAGCCCAGCCCAGCCCAGCCAGGGACAGGGACAGGGACAGGGACAGGGACAGGGACA